>JABMBR010008783.1:0-48397 GCA_018881525.1 Meteorus sp. PSUC_FEM 10030008 | reverse complement strand
TCTTGTTTCAAACTATCCAATTTTCTCTATTCAAAAATTATTCTTCTCTTCAGCAAAGCACTCAATTGTTTTCAATCAAAATGGACATTTATTTCGCCCAAGAATTTCTTTCTCTTGGATTTCTTTTCTTTAATTAGGTTTCTAATCATTAATGCCATTAAATATCTGTGCACTCCTTCCATAAGATCATGCATCCCGTCAGTTGCGAGTTGAATCAAGTTTTCAACGTTATCGATCGAAGAAATCTATTGTTTTAAGCCAAGAAACAATTATTCAAGACAAGAAATTCTTGAAGTGAGACAACGGGTTTTCTACAAAAAGACTCTCTTGGATCAAGAGTATTGCTCTCAAATCAAAATGGTTTTTTCATCAGTGTAGTAATGACGATGCAGAAAAATATAATTCATGGTTTATTAGGCGCACTTCGTGGTCGCCTTTGCGTAGTGTACCTGACAATTGTGAATGCCACGACAATCAACAATACTAGGACACCAATTCCTATTCCGAGTCGTATATCAGTTGCGTTATTGACAGTAACAAAGGACATTTCCCGTAGCGCTGATACACCATCTGGGGACTCACAAGGTGCTTGAACTATAATGTCCTGGCGTTGAATTTGTTTGGCTTTGCAATTTGTCAACTTATTTAACGTACTAGTACTATAGATTTGTGACAACAAGACAGACAGTGTCCACTGCATTGGACTCAGATTTTGATACCAAGTTGGTAAATTTTCTAGATGTAACGTTGCACCACCGCCCAATGTCATTTCACCAATAACAATTCCGGAAAGCAATGCAGCAAGTCCACTCCATTTACATATATGTGCGAAAAATATGCATATCAACTGTTGCAGCATGATATAAAGCAATCCGTATGCGAGATAAATCCACAGTGATGTTAAATTTTCATCCAGCGCCATATGAAGCCCCGACATTGCGAACGCTGGTGCCAAATACGCTAAATACACGAGACACCACGAGGGGATGCTGCATAGCAACTGTAATGAAGAATTATTAAATGAAGAACATGTGGAACATTATTATATTTAGCAATAGACATTATCTAAGACATCTTTGTTCATTTACCTCGAGAAAGATGTAGATGAAACGACCATAGAGACCATCCTTAACA
The DNA here is from genome assembly GCA_018881525.1 of Meteorus sp. PSUC_FEM 10030008. Classification (NCBI taxonomy): domain Eukaryota; kingdom Metazoa; phylum Arthropoda; class Insecta; order Hymenoptera; family Braconidae; genus Meteorus; species Meteorus sp. PSUC_FEM 10030008. The sequence goes on along the minus strand of JABMBR010008783.1, from coordinate 47,263 downwards.
TCACTCTCAACATTCGCTCTTGCATTTGAAACTTCACGTATGCCCAGAAGTCCAAGTGGCCAGAAAAAGATCCCCAAGCTTGAGTAGTAAAATCCTATTCTATCTCTCAAATGTAAATTGCTTTCACTAGCAACATCCCAAAATATTGCACCAAGAATCAGACTCAGAGATGCAGCTACAACAATTTTTTGGAGAAGTCTAGTCATGGTCCAAGGCTGACTATATACCAATGTTCTCATGAGGAGTGCATAAATTTGTACGAAGATATTGGCATTGTAAATGGCAGGGGGAAGTGCACCTGGTGGACCAGGATCACTCAATCCAGGTAATCGCGACCGCGCCAATTCCGCAAGATGATCTATTCGTTGCGATGATTCCAGCATTGCCTCTGCCGATAAATCATCCAGCGTTACCAAGTCGACTGAAAAGTATGAGAGAAAAAGTATATACATATGCTGAGCAGCAGTTCAATATAAAAGGAAACTACTAACACATGTCACTAATTATTTTAATTCTTTCATGTCACAAGTTCTACTTGCATACACTGCAACTATAGCGTTCCTGATGTTTCTCTTCTGAATGAATTTTTTGCAACAACACATCCAAGGTTTCTAACAAGTACATATACCATCTGTCAGTAAATAACGATCAAATGGAACTACGTAAACTTGAAGATTTATGATATTCTCTGTTTTACAAAAGTTTCCAATTCAAAATTAATGTCTAAACCGACTTAGCCAGATCTTCAAGAGTAGAGAACTTGAAGAGTAATTTGTCGATGTATCGAATCGATATAAAATCTACCCACATTATTGTCGTTACCTAAATATAGAAAAGAAATCATAACAATTAACTCACGATAATAATCGGATGGATTCTTGAAAGGTGGGCAGGGAAATTCTGCCAGAGCAAAGTAAGGCAACATCTCTCTCCTTAGTCCTGAATACATAATTCTACCACCAGATGTTAACGTAACACGCGATACCATCGTAAGGATTTCATAGGTTGGAGGATGAAGTGTCAAAACAACTAGTCTTTGTCCTCTCGCAGCCCACTGTCTCAAGTACTCCACAAGGAAGAATGCATCAAAAATATCCAAGCCGTGCGTTGGTCGATCCAGTGTAAGTATGTATGCATCTTGAAGTAATCGACATGCAAGGACTAGTCTTCTTGCTTCCGAAGTTGTCAATGTGTTAACTAGACAATGCTTTGTAGCCTCAAGTCCGAGTTCCTGAAGTATAGCTTCAATTTCTATCTTAGACGTTCGTGTACCACCTCGTAAACACATATAAAAACTCAGCACTTGCTGTGCTGTGAGACCAGGATTCAATCCACATTCTGCAGGTAAATAAGCGACTCTGGATCTAGAAAAAATGAGCAGTTAATATTCACTAACTGCTATATATGCTATCAAACATTCATCAAATTGTTTCAAATGATGATCGTTCATGATTTCAGAAGTCTTCGCGTAAATTGCAGTAACATTGGCGATTTGGTTGTTTATTATTCTTTGAAGCTACTCGCTGAAGAAGAGGATAACGAATGGTTATTGCTCATAGTCAGAGTTGTCTGGTATTTTCTTAATATATTCCGTGACATGTTTGGATAAAACTCCTCCATCACACATTCTTTTAGTGTTATAACACGCTGACACATGTGAATTATCACACATAACAGATATTTTATAACTATCTATTACGAATATTCAACGTACCTCAATGCATTCGTAGTTAAAGATCGTCCATTCAATAGAATATCACCCCTTTTTATTCTTCGCCTGCCAGAAATAGTTTCAATAATGGCAGTTCCTTCTTTTTCTGTTGTAGCCATGATGGCAAGGACATCAGATGCACCAGCTTCTAGTGTGATATTACGAAGCAGTGGCGGCTTATCGGATGATTCCACACCACGAAACTGGAGATGAGGGTGCTGCAATGAGGGAACTCTACGCAGAGTTGCTCCACCATACGTTTCAGGTCCAAGATGACCCTGCGCCTGACCCAATATCCCTTGACCATATCCTGGGTCAATAGGAGCTATACTATGACGCCTGTTTGGCCTTCCGCTGTGCAAAAGATTCGCTTCACTCGCACTTCTGAGTCGAGCATTATCCCTGACTATCAGTTGTGAGTGAGCTTGTTCACGTGGTACGGCATGAACTTGCCTAAAATCGGGATCACTTCTGGCTGAGCGCATAGCTGATCCAGATTGGGGCAATCCACAATGCGACGCCCGACGACCTTCTTCACTCGAGTCATACCCACTTGAACCATCTCGTACTCTCGACGGTGGAAGTACGCGTGGTAACCCAAACTTCAAGTAGGTGTATGAATTACTCGCTAACGGACTTTTCGGACCATATCTTGGATGCCTGAGAATACTTTGCACGGTTGAATCCCGCAGTTGAAAGTTCCCGTAGGGGAGAGGCGATTTTTCAGCTGATCCGAGTGCCGAGTCCGTGAAATCTGAGTTCAAATTTTGCCTGTGAAAACAGTTGACATATAGAGAGATTTTAGATGAGATACAAAAATAAAGTCATGAAAATTTTTGACATATGGAGTTTTGCGACTACAAAAAAAGTGATTTCCAGAATCGTATTTGAAAAATGCAGTGAAACACCATTCCATGACATCGCCATGATAGGAAGTAGCCTAATTGGGAATCTCTCGTGCATCTTCCCATGAGGACGATAGTCATATATAATTATCCAATCTCGAGCTTGTTCTTATAAAAATTCAGAATATGTTTTGTGTACATTGAAAGTTTCTACAAATACGTTCAACTGTTCAATGTAACTAACACATCAGTTGCCTTTCGGGAAAAATATATCAACTACGTACCTGTATATTGACCAAGCATGTAGATCCTCGCTCGCTGGTGGCTCGAGTCCACGTGTATCCAGCGCGCCAGGAACTGAATATCTCCGCTCAAGCTCCCATGCCTCCGATCCCATCTTCAATATATACTGAAAACAAACATCATAATGAAGGTCATTATCCATGTCCGTGGAGCAGGAATATACATCTGCCATTCAAAAAACGGTAATTATCCCACAATCTTCATACAACTTCGTAAGATAATATTTCATTAGTAATTGAAAGATCATATAAGCTCTCTACAAGTTTCTTTATAATAATATGCAATCAAGTGGAATCATGTACAGTTGTAGGATCTGACTAGTTCCGTATTTGTGATGGGTACAAGAAACTATAAGTGAGAAGAATTTAATCATAAAAAGGGATTCCTCGCTTTTGTTTTATTTCAGAGATCAACTCCATCGCATCATGGTATATTCCAAACCATAAGTAACCATTTTATTCTGTTGCAGCGGTATTCGCTTATCCGGCATTCCAGGAAGGCGGGTCATGAACACGCCCGTGGAAACTACTGGCGAAATTGCCTCTGAACAAAGCTGCCGGTCTCTACTGTCGACGCCAGCCGTCCGTAAAGAATGGAATGCACTAAACAAAAGAGAAACCGAACGAAATGCGATAGACATGTAAAGTGCACTTACGGGAGGTAGATAAAAAGAAAGGAAACGTAGAGTTTTGTCACAAAGTTCAGGATGATGAAAAAATTTCTTAAATACCGCTATTGTGTGATAGTTTAGCGAATATCTGACTGAAATTTTGCTCATGCGTGCTACTTTTGCTTGAGTGTATGCATCGACATCTGAACAAGGAGAACCGATCAGCGATCTGATGGTATGCAAATGGAGACGAACAATTCCTCCTTTTTTGTGTGATCAAGAGGATCTGATAGTGTAGTTGTGAAAGGTCACTATTTTATCAGATAACATTGGAATATGAATAAATCAATTGGACTAATTCGTACATTCCAAAAAATTGTCTATGAATCGAACCATTTTCATATTGTGGAATGTCAGTCCTATTTCAAGGAGCAATGATTGTTATACTTAACGGATATAGGCAGCGCCCCACTGGTGAATACTCTAACGAATTTGACATTCTCATAAATTTTGGAAAATTTTGGACATCGTCGTGAAAAATGTCAACACACGAATGAATGAGGGTGAAGTGCATGGTGGGTGTTTTTCATGATATTTTCTATAATTTCTTCCATCAAACGCTGTTCTTCAGGAGTGTTTCTATACGGATCCACCCTGACAGTAATGTCTCAGGAAGATTTGTGAATGCCGCTGAATTCTTGAGAAATATTACGAAAATCTAAAACTGTAAAGTTTACACAAACTCCAACCGGCAATGTGGGCATTCGATCAACTCTCTGATAATCAAACTCAATATTCGCTTATTGCTACGGAAATTGTGAAGTATCCAAAATGATTACACAACGAGAGAGTGAAAGAATTTATAGTTACAGAATAAATGAATGCTTACAACTACATATTTCACAATGTTCCTGAATACTTCATAAGCACTCGAGTGAGTAGGATATCACACCCAGAGCTATGAATGCTAGTGGGCATAGTCAATATGACTTCAGTTTCATCAACTGAAATCGTATCCAATTCTATTACCACAATGTTGAATGTGATGGAATGAAATTCTATCAATGGCTACCATAGTTTTCTCTTTTATGGGACATCGTATAGGAGTCGACATTCTCTGGCATCTCCCTCTTTTCATTGTGCATTCGTGAAGAATGAAAAAAATTCTCATCGGTTATTACGTTAGAAATAAACTAACTTCGGTAAACTATTATCGTCAGAGTAACTTCAGATTATCTGAAAATAACCACAACGTTATCCAAAATAAATTGAACGCTGCAAGAAAAATGTCTATATTGAGTAAGTAAAATCTGCGAAGATTTCCTTTCATTGACTACTTCCAAAGTCATTGTGCAATAGCTGACCGAATTAACAAATTCCAACATTCACATGACATTCGTATGTTGATAACCGATAACAATTGTTGAAAGTATAAACTAAATCTGTAATCCACCATTTTAAATAATTGTTCGTCTCGTATCACACTGCCTCACCTTTCCATCTATATAAATTAGAAACAAGTGACACTAACGTTCATGCATAGTTATTCTGATCAAACAAATCGCATTGCAGAATTGAAATGTTCTTCAAGAATTTCTAAACGTTATAAGAATTCTATTCCCTATGCTATAGAATGATGCGTGAATTCCTATCGATCATTCACATTAATACATGATTGACTATATTCCACGATACTATTCACATTTATTCACTTTTGCAATTCAATTGACTCTATGTATATAACTTCGTCTCACCAACTGTCATGTTATTCCCTATTATTGTTCAGAATTAACACGAACGTCAGAACGATTGATTATGGACAAAACGATCACCGCAATAAAATCAAAGATGATTCTACCTCCAATGAATCAGATTTTGCATGTGTAATTTTTCCAAACTGACCAGATGTATTGTGACTCCAGAAAAACATGAGAAAAACGAAGAGCAATGTACTGTGCTCTGATGTGATCCCGCAAATATTCCGATAAACATAATCAAATAGAGGGAAATATCATTCATGATACTGGTGATGAGATCGGCAGCATCAGAAGTTAACGGTTTTTATGTTTGGCCTAAAAAATCATTGCCACCTGTTCATTGCTCAGTCATTTTAATGGTCACGTTGAGGCTTCAACAGAGGCCTCCAACTCGATGACACGTATACAAGATATGAAATGTATGTGTGTACGTGGCATGATGGCTACGTCACTCCAAGGCAAGGCTCCTCGTGTATAAGCGCACGTGTGCGCATAAAAAAATAAACTCAACCATGTCATTAAGCTACACATCCAAATGATTTACCTCCAGGATTAACTTTTCAACAATGTACTGTGGCCATTATCAATCCACCAATATTCATACTTGATGAAAACTTGTCACTATTGATTTTTCTTATCTCATTAAATTTCCATTCGCAACATTTTATCTGGGTGATTTCATTTTTTTACATTTAAATTCATATTGGAAATAAAAACTTCTCTATCCAAACACTCGACGTAACACACCTGTTTCGATATAGTTTAGAATAGAAATAGACAACATTCACCGGCTCGTGTTCATTTCCACACATGCGGGTTCAAATATCCCATAGCAAAGATCACATTACAATATTTGAAATGATAGCAGTATTTTATGGTTCACCTATTAATCTATTCAATATCACCAGATGCCGACTATATATAAAAATAGTCAGGAAGCCCTTTCACAACATGATGTAAATATCATGGAACCGTTAGATACTTTATGTATAAATGTTTGTATCTATGTATGTTTGTATATTCTTGCAGTTATGTTTGTAACATAGAAGAATATATACATAGTTGATGTGAAATACAAGACTGGTCATAATTAATATAAATCGCACTCGAAGATGCACCGGTAAAAATGAATACGGGGTACATAAACTCTCATGTATTCTAGATGGAATGTTATGAAATTTCATAAAGTTGAATCAGTATCTTGGCCTATATTCTTCCAATCCAAATTCTAATTAATGAAAGAAAAACAAACAGCTTCATTGAGAAATAAAAAATTACTTGACGTGGTTTATTTCACGTCTCGTGGCCAACTGCGTTCAAACTTTTATCAACAGACACATGTTACAGACAATAAATAAACAAAGTATTGCCTGAGAAATATTAAAAATGAGGCCGTTACAGCTGTCACATTTAGAAACTACTCGACAGTTCAAATAGTGATGTTAATAAATTATTCCATTCAATGTACACCGAAGATTTGACATTTTCGATTGAAAAATTATTATACGCGCAATTCCTTGAAATATTTTTCGAGTTGTGTACCTGAATTTTTATAACATTGAGTGATAGTACACAGCCATCGCTTCCTTTTTTTTTCTCACTTGATAGTTCCGCCTTTGAAATTATATTTGATAAGTTGATTCCAAGAGAAGAAACACTGGGTTTCTATTGTGAATTCAGATGAAGAAATTATTTTCGGGTTGCTCTCATTCTCGTAAGAATAAAATATGATAAGTGTTGATTGGATTTAATGAATGCAATAATTTCAGGGATATCAAATTCACCATCGTAGAAATGGAAGCATCACCGTAGACAAAGCGTTGAAAGTGACTGACTTCTTCGCATCTGACAACCCACTCATATGTTTCCAGAACTTTTCTGTCAGTAATTTCTGAATATTCAGATACGGAGAATTAAAATGCTGAGACACCAATTCATTTTAATCGGAAAAAAAATATTCAACTACTTCCTAAATAGAATAATTTAATAACATAAGGTACACGATTATAAATAAAATTATTTTCATATCGTTCTCTCAACACAGATATATATTTCGATTTCCCGATCGAAAACATTTTCTGCTGCAACGCATAAAGGAAATTCATGTGGTTATGTAAATTAACTGAAACGAGGCCAGAAAAAGGTAGAGGGGAAACATTAAGCCTACGAATACGACAAATTTTTATTCATTAGATCCATCTAGTCATTGATTTGCAATCAAGTTCTACAACTTCAATTAGAATAAGTCGTTCCATAAATTTGTGTTAATTTTATTAATTCTGTTACGGTATTTTGACAAGTCACGTGCAGTACTCCTAACTGCACAGTTGCATTCGCACATTTACTGATTTATGATCATACACTCGATAGCAATCTCAAAAATCTATGTCACCGCGGCAAATATATAAAAATAATTTCATGTGATCTGTATCTGTCACTTACGACATTGTCGAAACAAGTCTCGTTATTAAATGTACTTCTTTTTTTCTTTTTTTTTCCCACATCATAACCGTATGAATGGGTGAATGAAGTACATGACGTGTATATTTATAGATGGTGCTGTATAATTTATTCCCGTCTGGTGTAAAACCATCCAAGTTTCATTTTCTCTTCAATAACAACTTACATTGACATGAATCATCATTATGTTATCAACTACTGTCTACCACTGAAGCAACAATGTTTATTTGTCAGAGGATCACGCGCACGGAAAAAGTCTCACGCACCAGTTTTCAGTAGATTTCCTGTGGCGCTTCATCATTTCCAACACATCATAGGAATGTATTGAAAATGTATGACTGCATGAAATATCACTGCTGCTTTAATGCAATTTTACAATGACCTAAATTCACAGAGGTGAGTACATAAAAAACTGCGCCATTTCCTGGAAATCGTGGAAACCGCAGACAAGTAACACATGTAGAACTGTTTTTCTCAAACTATTTTCTATACATGCATGCTCATGTTCAATTTCTTCTTGTCATATAGTGATGAGAAAAAAAAATTAAATTCTATTCGAAAGTTTCTGAGACTGAAGTGGAACAAATCTCCACACTCTTACTTATCATCAGGCAGAAATGATTTCCGTATCATCCGATTGTTTGTCATCTAGACTGGAAGTTCGCTTGATTGCGATATCTCTTCACGTTTTTCAGTACTCTGTACTGAAAATATCTCAATGCATCTTCACACTCGCTGAGTAACGAAACTTCAATTGGTCACGTCAATGAATCTGATTGTAAACATGAACATTCACACTATAAACTCGAATTCTATATCGCCGCAATCGTGACCACCCGATGAGAGAAGAAGAGAGGTAGGAAAGAAAATAACAACATGTGAGATTGTTGAAATTTTTTCAACTCATAGTAAACATAAGAATCAATGAAAATATTTTCTCTTTTTTTCAGGTTTCACTCGAATTCACGAACTATGAAAATTCTCAGCCATGGTGATAATCAGTTTCACAAAAATATTGCTCCATTGCATCCGGAAACAACAATTTTTCCTCAAATCAGTTCGAAAATCGATTATGTCAAAACTAATGATGAAATTTTTCGAAAATATTTCTTCGAATCAAAAAATGAATGTTGTTTCGGTATTGAAATTCACTCTGCTCCAGAAGTTCAACATCTTCAGTAATTGGAAAAAGTTCACTCTTGTATTTTCGTACATAATCATCGCTTATCCCTATTTTTTACAGATATTTTCCTCTCTCCCCTAGAACAACGATGGTTCATTGGAATATTTTCAACCAATAAATGATTTTACCCATGAGCATGCATGCTCATCATGGCTATTAATTGTTTAATTCTGTCAATGTTTCAGTAAGCAATATGGGTGATAGCTTCAATGTGAAAATGAAATATGAAGAGAAATGAATGATCTTAGAAATAGAGTTGAAATTGAATAGAACGAACGATTAAATGAACGAAATTAAATTGACCATAAACATTTAAATATTTCATTAGAAACATAACGAAATAATATAACTCTAGTCCCTATTCCCTTTATTCTGATTTATATATTCAGTAGAAAACATTTTTCGTATTTCATTATGAGCACCAGCTAAGGATTAGGACAGGAAACAGGAAGTAACGTTCATATATCTCAGTCGGAGACCCTCCTATTGCAATATTAAATTAATTACTATGATGAAAGGCGCCAAACCAACCATCCAACTTGTCGAAATGTTTTTGATTCTCCAAAGTGTCAGATAGAGAGAAAAAATTTTGAAAGCAGAGAATTAACACTCTGCCTCTCGCTAAGTTCATTTATTATTTACCGCATCTCAAAGTGACTGGTGTAAAATATCAATTAATTCAACAATCTATGAGTGCGCATGAAGAATTTGAAATTACAACTCGTAGCTTAACATACAGTCCGACACGAGCGTACGTGTGAATAAAACAAGGGAATCGTCGTCCCCTATATGCACGCGTTAAACTCTCTCCCTCACTCTCTCCATTCCTTCATTTTCTCCTTCGACTCGACGTCTCCAGTAGTCTTGCGATAGTTTTGTAGGAAAGCAAAAACATTGAATGAGAAAGAAATTGTGACGGCATGAATAGATAGAACAGACATACGCCTTTGACTGCTGTTCTCTCGCAGTGAAAAATATTTCACACATTCAAACCATCAATGACTCATCTATCATTACAACTGATCAGTCCAAATCTCTGTGCTGCTTCATCTTGCATTATTTTGTTTCAAAGCAGTATCCAAATTTTTCATATAAATAGGGATTCCCCTGTCGCAGAAAGGATCCTATACGTGAACGCCGATGAAAAATTATTATCTCACCCAATAATGTTAGAATTGATCCATTGATGTTACCGCGATGAACGAACAAGCAAACAGACACAAGTTTCAAAAACAATTATTTCGTGGTCTACATTATGTACATAACACATAGCGTTTTTTATCTTTGGGGAACATCTCATGTATATATTTTATCCGCATTTCTATTTTATTACACACATGAATCACATAATATGATAGTATGTCACATTATTCCTCATTATACGCTTCATGTAGAAGGATAAAGAGGTTTTTGAACAGATATGCACATTATTCCGAAGTTCAAAATAAAAAGACTGTCTCAGAGATATGTAGAGTTGAACAATCATATTGTCATGAGTGAATAGTTTATTTTAATATACTGCGAAAGAAAACATTCACACTCGTCATTCATTTCACTTCGAGTGAACGAGTGGGAGAACATATATGGAGCATGCAAGATTTATTATTAGTTATATTTTTTTTTATGTGCTTGTCAAACTCTCAATTGGTGTTGAAACTTGACTTCATCGTAACGTGAAAATTTTGTAATAACCGTACAATTAAGAGTTCTGCAGTTATCACTGAAGTATCTTCAAGAAAAGAGTTCTTTGGTCATATTTTCATTAGCAATTCGCACGAAAATTCCGTCTCTACCAATATCTCAGAAAAATTTTCAACAGCATTATGAGCTCTACTCTAGAATTTTACCACAATGGAGAACCAAACTGAAGATCAATCAATTATAATTTTGAAATAGGCGTTAACAGTGAAAATTTTGCCATCATTTTGCGGAGGACAATTCTTGGTTGAATCAATGAAAAAAAAGGAAGAAGAGAAACAGAGAATAACTGGACACAGCTGATGAACAAAAATTATGGAAGTGAAAACTCACAGCTGTCTACGTATTTCAGTATTTCAAGGTCGTAGAATTTTAGTGAGTGCAGTTCGGATTGAAAATCATGTTTCGCCGAACACAATAAAACTTACAGATATAAAAAGATATAGATTCCTATCATCGGCTATTTCTTTAAGATATACTGAATATTCATCGTATTCCAAAACATCAAAATATGTTGAACATGTACGAAAATATTATGGAGCGTGAAAAATTCAATTATTATGAGATACAGTTTCATGTAAAAGAGGGAAATATTTTGGAAATTTGATGTTAAATAATAAACATCAATAAATTGGAACGATTCGATAATCAAACCATGAATTTCTATCAACAAACTAATACAACACTCATGAGGAATTTACAATTCGATAAAATTCCCAATGCTGCGCCAAAAAAGTACGTTAATATTGATATAATCACCAAAGATACGAATTCAGATGTTACTATTTCAAAGTGATAATTTTAACTCCAGTCGAAAAATGTCACAAAGGTTGATAAATGAGATCATAATACAAAAACTAGATCTCTCGGGTCATGACTTGAATTACAGACAAGATTATATCATGCGATTATATTGAAACCGCAGTGTATTATTTATCATTGACATTCATTGATCCATTGCCGCAAACAAAACCTTTTTCATATGTTCACATACGTATTACATCGTGAAGTACATGAGTGTTCTCCTCAACATCATTTGATCAATTGTCGTATTGTCCATATCACATCACTTGGAAATAATCAGTGTCTTCAAAGGTTGTTTGATGTCAATATTCAGTAATTTATGCCAGAATGGGTGACGATTCCACATGAATACATTGAATCTTCAATTCCAAGATAGTTATTGTATTAACAGACCATTCATAACAAGCTCGATGCTAATTCAATAGAAAATAATCAAGGAAAATTCCCAGATTGGTAGTAAAATACGACAGAAGTTTGCCATTGATTTAAATACTGGACAATTTTCTAGATAAAAAAATTAGTAATTCTGCATTATATCTTCGTTGGAATAATCACGTTCTTGATGCGTCAAAAAAATGTCACATTCCGTTGTCAGAAAACGCTTGGTCATCTATGTATGTGCCAGAAAAAAATATACATCACAAAATATTAATTGGAATGCACAAGTTGAAAGTATGCGCATTCTCTGCTATCAACCTCCGGATATGTATATGGACAAATATCTAAATGCGCCTTTTCTTGCACGATGCGCTCGCCTGACGACTTATTATGATGACTACTCTTATAAATCCTCAATTACATTCATGAAGTCATATATAACATAACGGAAAAACGTGAAACAAGTACACCGTCCCGAGAATGATTCTTATGCGGCGTCGTGTAACCGCAACGAAGCAACTAACGAATACATGATATACGATATATCTCTGTGGCAAGACGAAAAAATATATAAGTTATATAAATCTAATGTATAGTAGTGAACCTGGAAGAAAATTTATCGATATTCATTGTCAATGGTACAGATAATGAAGTAGTTGCAATGACTCTATTAGATTAGAGAGCCTGAAGGGGAAGAAACAACAACGAGAGCAAATCAGAAATGACCAACATAAAATCTTTGGAAAGGATATGACGATATGTGACCAGTGACTATAAGCTCTGATTTGTTTTTATTTGAGGGCAGTTCTTCCGGATGCTTCAAACTAATTATACAAATTGTCAAAGTGATGAGGAATACACACGTGGATTTTCAACAGGAGGAAGACGTTGAATATTCGGTAAAAATAATTCAGGAATATTCATGTGACAGCACATTCTCTTGTGCTATGGAAAAGTTATATTTAATGCTGATCAAGCTGGTGACGTTCGGTGAACATTCAAAAGTTCTGAATTAAAATCCTGAATGTGTGTTGGGATTCAGAGCTTCTTCATTCTTTTTCTGTATTTTCATTCTCACGAGAATATCGGAGGTTGTAGACCATGCTAGTTCGGTGCCCCTTATATTTTGATATGTGAGTTTCAAATCAGACTAAAAATGACAAGCAGGTGCACATACAATCGAACAAAATGAATATCTCCATCGATGATATCACGTGAATAAGTTCTGAAAGACGATTTACATCGTCTCTAACATGAACAAATCTTGAACATATTATTCCCAGTTGTAAATGATTAAATTATGACCACATTTTTGTTCACTTTCATCATTTAAACGTGATGGTTCCTCGACGCATTGCCGGGATTAAATGAAAAACTCGCTGCCCAATGAATCAGTATGACAAGCTCTGATAATTCAAATTTTTCAACAGCCCAGATCAAAATCCAAGTTAAAAACGAAAATTGATTTTGGTTTCATGAACAGGACATCAGTTGAGAGTTGCGTATAAGAAAATGAAAGCGAGAATGAATGTAATTCTGGGCAATTGCATAAATTGCGTGAAACAATGTGATAATTTTTTGTTATCTCCAAATTCCAATTGAAAACATTCCACAACACATGCGATACGTACAACCTAAACGTACCACAGCATTCACTGAGCTTCATAGTCTAACCGAAACTAGAGTTCAATACTGCCTACAAATCTCAAAATCGAGATGGATGTTATATCATAAAAACATAATCATTTTTCTCAACAGAAAATCGAACGAAAATGAAAAATACACTGTGAACGAATACTTTCGCTCACTTTTCTTCTCTTCAACACTTCATACAAACTTCGACATTGTTTCCTGTTGAAACCCCCAGTGATTCACCGAATTCTCGGAATTAATTCTGCCTCTGCCTGCTTTCAACCGAGGAGTTGACCATTTTCATCACCTCAACGAGATTTCATTTCAAGGATATCGATAAGTCCGACAATGAGAATTGTCACTCAGCCGTGACCTTTGCAACATGATCAACGGCTCTACACGAAATATTTTTCCATTGGATGTGAGATCTATGGGACTCAATGGTGTTTCTTTTTCGTATATATTAGTGCGCGAGTGTAGTGAACATTTACTCGATGTTCTCAAGTGAGGTACTATAAACAATACCCATGATAAATGGCTATGAACACTTACATTTAATGGTGATGACCTATGAAACTTCGAACAGTAGTTGCATTTCGTGCTCAATCCTTCATTTAGTTGATTCTTTCCAAGTTATTTCTATTAGTTTATACTCGCTTCTCCGAAGCAGAAGAACATTTGCATACTATTTCATTTGCTTACAATGTTCAAGTTCAGCACAATTCGTACTGATGTACTCACTTTCAACAAACACAAGAAACACTGGATACTCTGACACACAATCACAAATTCAGGTATTTTATTGTTATGTTCACTAGAGTCAAGTTCTAAATACTCTAACTCTTCTTCTGATTCATTATTTTCATCCTTTACATTCCAGCGTAGATAGTAAGAACGAGTACTAGTAAGAAAAAAAAAGACAGGTACTGGAAAACAGTGAAGAGAGTATGAGCGTTCTGTGTGGCTGAATGCCGACTCCAGCCGAGACGGGACCGAACACCGAACAAACGAACGATACTGGCTACCAAAGAGCCCCTTACCCTTTTTCCCTTTCTACATCCATTGCTCGGTATCCACTGCTATCCACTCTACTCCACCTTACCATACCACTCCACCACTACGTTGTACCTACCTTCCGAACTCTCCCACCATTTCACACGTTTTTTAATAAGGGAAGACATTCACCTCAGGATAGTCGTCGTTGGTAGCCGCTCCGGCCGCAAGAGTTAACTCTCCGCCCAAAGTATCCACAGTTATACGTTCCGTTCTCAATACGAGCTGAGACTAGTGGTCGCTCCGACACTTTATGCGAAACACTAAGTTTGTTCCAGGTGCTGCGTTAAGTTGACATCAGCTCTAACTTGAAACGAATCGACGGTTTATCGACAAGTCCTGAGAATACTCACTTTCATTCAATGACACGGGAACTGTCACTTGAAAGAACAGAAATTATGCAGTCATGAAGTGAAGAAAAAAGTTGATTCTCCATTGTTACAGTGAGTACTCACAGCGTTCATATCATTTGAGTTCATCGATGAATAATTATGTTGCTGTATATTTCTATGCCACCATTTTTAGATGCTTCCGGAAATACAATACAATGTTTATTCTGTTTGAAATAAAATAGGTGTGGATTTGCATTGAACACATAGACATATCATACAACCACGATGACTCAACATGAGTGCACACTTGATATTTCAAACTTATCATATACTACGTCGGTTCCTATTGATAATGAAAGTTGCACATCAAAATCAGAACCAACTGCTGTATTGAGAGATGTTTCAGCAAGAGTGCATGGTGGTGAGGTTCTTGCAGTATTAGGTTCGAAAGGATCTGGCAAACGAGCACTCCTCGATGTGATAGGTATGAAAATATCCCAGTTTGTATATTAGTATCAGTTTAATCTTAATGATAGATGTTATCACCTACAAGGAAGTTGGTACGAATCTTCCGGAATTGAATTTCTTCAATTCCAAATCTCAGACCATAATTCTGCATCTTGACGTATCTGGATGGATGCCACAAATTGCTAGTGCAATAGCACTGTTTCAAATATCACTGAGGAATCGGAACATTTGATGAATTATCAGAGAACTCAATTAATGACATTTGTTCAAATTTTCGTATCACCATAAATATTTGTCTATGATCATCAGAGAGTATTCACCAGCTCCCAGATCATTTTTATTTATGTCCGAATCTCGTCCATGTTTTTATAACTGAGATGTATAATGAGCCAACGCGAATAATTTTCAAAAATTTCACTTATATAAAATTCAATCTCAACAAAAATGCGAACCTAAATTTGTCTAATTTTTCGGAGAACAATTTTCAATTGGAACATAATTATTTGCTATTGAATTATTTACGGTATCGGAAGGAAAATCTCTTCGATGTTGCACATATTGGTAAAGTGAAATTAGTAGTCTATTTCCACTCATGGAATTGCGTATGTCGTCATATTAGGTGACAAATTTCTGAGACAGTACAGTAACATCTTCAAATTTCATATGCAGCTGGGAGAGCTTTGGGCGACACTCGAGGAAGAATAACTCTGGGTGGCAGCCTACTCACAAGTGAATTATTCCGTCGGCATGGCGGTTATGTTGCACATAGATGTTATCTATTGCCGAGTTTAACTGTACGTCAAACCCTAACATACGCTACTTGGTTGGCTAACTTGAATAACCGAGAATTGAGAGTACGGCAAACCCTGGCAGATTTAGCATTGTCCCAAGTTGCTAACAGATCAGTGAATGATCTCACGAGACCTGAATATCGACGATTAATGTTAGGTGTTCAATTGGCAAAAGATCCAATGCTATTATTACTGGATGAACCAACTTGGGACACAGATCCACTCAATACTTACTTGATTGTGTCTATGCTATGGTCATATGCTACTAGACGTGGCTCAATTGTTGTACTCACCATGGAAACACCACGTTCGGATGTCTTACCATTTGTAAGTCGAGTAACGCTACTGTGTCTTGGAGCCGTTGTCTATTCGGGTCCAACAAGGAGTATGTTGGACTACTTCACTTACATTGGATTTCCATGTCCGGAACTTGAAAATCCATTGATGTACTATTGTAAGTCATTATACGTATTCGAAAATTTATTTACTCTCAAATGATACTCATCATAAGACAACATTGCTAAAAATAATATGTAATTTGGTATAGCATCAATCATAATAGCTTACCCAGCTAAATTTCCACAAAGATGGAAACAGATTCGAACAACGATCCTGAACAGTACATACAATTGATTTTTGTGATCAGATCGATCTTTACGAATCATCATTATCAAATCATCATTATTAAGAGATTTTTCATGTGTTTTCTGAGTACACATATGTTGATTGAACCACCAGAAGGTTAGAGATCAAATCTGAAGTGCAAACCCTCCCATACAGCTTTTCAGCTGAGAATCTGGACGTGTCACACTCGGAATGCGTAGAATAGAGTAGACGGTAAACGTACAATTATGTTTTATCATTCCCACTCATATCCGAAAAAAAGAATTTAAAAAAAAGCTACATATTTCATTTTGGAAATCATGACCATAATGGTTGACTGTATAATCTTTAAAAGTCTTCAGCTCATAATCCTGCATGAATTATCCTTTATATTTGATAATTATATGATGTTTTGGATCGACTGTTGCATTACTATCCGGTGAACTTAAGTCATACCGTAGATAAAATGTGAGAATGATATTGATCGAGAGCGATTCATCAGTACTGCCGAAATCTTGGATTTCCAGAATAATACTGAGAATGATAAACATTACATATATTGGGCGAATTATTGCGATATATATGTAACAGAAATCATATTATCCATGCTCAGATAAGCACATTATTTCTCAGACTAAGTATTTCCTCGTTGCGAAAAACGCCATGACAATGAGCACTTTTACCAAGCCATTGTTTGATGCCGTACCAAATTCAATATTACGGAATGAAGTTCCGGGAAAAAACTTTCAAGTATCGTAACAAAATCGGCAGATTTTTTAGATAATGATTGAATGTTCCACTTCATAAATCATGCCCATGGCGTTCTCCAGTTAGCTGTATTAGAGTCTTACATAGCAAAAACTCAATCCATCTTTCTTCTTTGAAATTCCAGTGTGTCTATCTACAGTTGATCGAAGGTCACGTGAACGATTTTTGGAGTCCAATCAACAAATATCAAACCTTGTTGAAAAATTCAAAATCGAAGGTGGATTATATATGAAAGAAGCACCACAAGGTCCTGCTAGTGTTAAGGAAACACCAGTAGGGTACTTACATAAAGGCTTGGGTCGTGGAATTAAATCCGGATGTTTCTCTACACTTCTAGCATTGTATATGTAAGTACGATTAATTCCAATACGAATCCATATTGATCATGAATGTTCACAATTTCAAATACAAGATTTTGATTTCATGAAATTCCCAATCGAAGACTCCCCTGGTTTTTTATTATCATAAAATTCTTAATCCCGTCATAAAATTTCCACGAGACATGATTGGTTATACGCGCTATATCATATTTTTTCAGGAGAGGTATGGCAACGACGTTTTCTTTCAATAAGGGCGGTTTGGGTCACTTCGCAGCCCGACTCCTACTCCTACCATTTTGCTTGGCGTTATTGAGTATTTTATATTCACATTCAAGCCCTGTACAGTCAAGAATATTTCTTCAGACCGGGGGTTTAGTGTTCAATTGCCTGACACTATTTTACATCGCTGGAATCGCGACCACTGCTTTGTTATGTACGTACCGCTTCTGCTCTATACTAAAATGTGATTAAATCAAACCCTCTGAAGATTGAACTTGATCATAAAAAAATGTTTCTATGTTTTTCGTTTCCATCTAGTTCCCGGATTCCGAGCACGATATTACCAAGAAAAGCGGGAGGGCCTCTATGGTGGTGCAATGTTTTTGTCATCATATACATTACTCAGTCTACCATTGAGCTTCATTTCCACCATAATTACAATAGGAATCCTCGTCCCGATTCTTGAATTGGATTTAGTTGCTTGGGCTTATGCATCAGGTACATTATGGGCGAGCTATGTTGCAGCAGAGCAACTTACCGTAGCATTTTTCATGGTTATTCGCCGACCGCTGACTGGCGCAATAACAGTATTATACTTTACACTACTCTCCCTACTTGTCGCCTCTGGTGGAGTTCGTAGTTTTCGAAATTTACCAAAATGGCTCGCAGCTATTTCAACCGCATTACCTACGAGATATGCATCGCTAGCGATCAATCAATTGACCATCGACATGCCATCATTTTTGAATTTATCATACAACGAGAGTTTGTCGTGTCCAGGGATACCAGGATTATGCAGATACCCAGACGGACGAGCCTATTTAATAGAGCGGTTCACTCGTGAAGGTGAAAACATTTCTCAAGTATTGAATGTTGATCTCAATTTGCTCATCTCTTTGGCCTTTGCACTAGGTCTCGTTATTTTGAACAGTATTTTTTATCTACTGCCGCTACCGGCAAGAGTCAAAGCGAAATTCCGTGAATGATACATCATCTACATAACTTACGGTATTTTTTCTTTCCACATTGATTTTGACAGCATCATACGGTGTACTCCTCGATCTTTTCTCATCACTTACGATTATGCATTTCATTAACTTTCATCTTCATATCGAATTTTTTTCTATTTTCATAAGTAACAATAACAAAAAATAAAAGAATTTGTTCGTCATAATGATATAAAAATCAAATAAAAATTGGAACTTTTCACTCATTCAACTCTCATCATCCATCGATATTTGTCCCATAACTTTCAATTCATCTGCTACGGTAAATTCACACCCAGTAGAACTGACGACTTCACTGATGTCTACATTAGGAGCTAACTCAATTAACCGTAAACCCTCTCCATGAACTACTTCGAACACCGCCAGGTCTGTTATGATCATATCAACACACTGCTGACCTGAATCGAATGAGGATCATAGTATTGATGAGTACGCATGAAATGGTGTTACCTCCGAATAACAGATTATTTGACTCACCTGTCAGGGGCAGTGTACAATGTTCAACAATTTTCGGACTGCCGTCACGTGCTTTATGCTCCATCGTAACAACAACCTTCGTTGCACTAGCAGACACTAAATCCATTGCTCCACCCATTCCCTTTACCATTAATCCAGGAACCATCCAGTTAGCCAAATCTCCATATTTAGATACTTGCATACCACCAAGCATTGTCAAATCAACGTGACCTCTAGAATCACATGAATTCAACACTTACAATTTCCATACAACTATGAAATATTCGAACATAAAAATTGATAAGTACCCTCGGATCATTGCAAAACTTTCGTCGCTACTGAAAATAGATGCACCCGGAATCATTGTAGTGGACTCTTTGCCAGCATTAATCAGATCTGGATCGAGTTGATCTTCGGTTGGGTACGGACCAAGGCCCAAAACTCCATTTTCCGATTGAAGGATCACATTAACATCTTTGCGAATATAATTAGCTGCTAACATTGGCATTCCGATACCCAAATTCGCTATTCGTAGAAATGTGTACACATGCCGATATTATATCATGAAAGACCCCATACTAATTTATCATTTCTTCAATTATTCTCACCGTACATTCCATTTTTAAATTCAAGCGCAGCTCGTCGTATAATTCTATCTCTTGCTTTGCTTGCTGGTGTGGTTTTTTTCGTTTTCACTGATGTGGCCGTTTTGATTTTCTGTGAACACGTACAAAATCGTTGAATGCATGAAATGAGTGATAGAGAATTATTATGCTAAAACTGATGAAAAAATAATAAGTAACCTCAATTCGTTTTTCATAATTTCGCCCTCTCACGATTCGATCAACGTAGATACCAGGTACGTGTATTTGATCCGGATCCAATTGGCCAGTCTCGACAATCTCCTCAGCTTCGACAACTGTTACCTTCGCTGCTTTACACATTACAGGATTGAAATTTCTTGATGATTTTCGGAATATCAGATTACCGGCTTTGTCAGCTTTCCATGCCTTGATCAATGCGAAGTCGCCAGTGATAGCCGTTTCCAGTATGTAATTTCTTCCATCAAATTGTTGTACAGGCTTTGGTTCCCCAGATATTTCGGCATTTTTCTCGCTATCATACTTGATAATAATATTTCCCTCCTGAATTATTGTCCCATAACCAGTGGGTGTGAAAAATGCGGGTATGCCAGCACCACCTGCTCTTATCCGTTCTGCCAAAGTACCCTAGTCATATACTACCATTATTATAGCATTATCATAGTCCCTTTATTAAAGCTGAATTCATTACCTGTGGCGTGAGTTCCAATTCAAGCTCACCATTCAGATACTGTTTCTCGAATTCTGCATTTTCACCAACATACGATGCAATCATTCGTTTTATTCTACGATTTGTCAAAAGTAATCCGAGACCAAAATCGTCAACGCCAGCATTATTTGAAACTACTATTAAATCTTTCGTGCCGCGTTTGAGGAGCGCACTGATGAGATTCTCTGGTATACCACAAAGTCCAAAACCACCAACTAAAAGCCTTGCCCCGTGAGGAATATCGGAGATAGCTTGATCGGCAGATTTAAAATATTTTCCATCTCCTGTTGGTGCAGCTAACTTTGGGCCATCAGTCTCCAACTCAGGAATGTCAGTTTTTATGGAAAAATCCACACTACATATCTTGGGACAAATGTTTATTATTACGACAAGAGAATTTGAATGTTCACATCTCGAAAATTTCTTGATAGATATTACGGAGACAATCAAACCATTTCCCAATAAAATCACGGCTCACACGTAAAATTTTTTATTTCCGCTCGATAATTGTTATACAATGTATTACATCGTTGGATCCATATGTTCAATGAAATTGTTGCACCACACTATCAATTCTATGACCTCTCACCTTCATGTGTACTCATTTTTTTTTTCACGCATTAGGTTTGGGGATTCACTCAGTGATTCCACCCATTTCATCAAAACTTCTTCTATTGGTGTTGCTTTACGATTGCAATTTGTATTCATCACCTATCACTTTCAAGTCAGTATATATTCAACACTGATAAGAATACTTGATGTACTGGACATTAATGTTCAATAACATCGATAAGAAGAATTTCGCAAATGAATCTATCTATGAATAAACCATATTCAAATTTCGTTACGCAAAAGTTGAGTAGCCCGACATATTGGAACGTTGTTTGGAGTCAAACTGATGACCATAATGATTTGATCAGTAACATCTGCGTGGACAACTATTTATCAAATATGTTTGCTAAATATTGCACCTTGATATTGCACTGTGATATCAGGTATTCTAACCATATTCGCATAGTGAATGAAGAAATTAACAAATTATAGGTTATATTTATACTTACCCTACTGATAGCGATATGTTTTCGTGAACTGCGACTCGAAATACTTAATCGTGCTAATGTCCCACCAAATCTCATCATAATCGACGTCATATTTGGAAACTTATAATTTTTTGCTATTATTTATTTTATGCAGTATAATTGGAAAATATTAACCCTATTCAACACTCATAGATATATACATACATATATGTACATGACACTGATATAATGTTGAACACTATATAGATATGTAGTAGATCTGAAAATACGTGTATGTATATATAATGTGTGTGTTTATTGAGTCTGCCGTTTACCGCGTGCAGTAGCCTATCGCATCCAACTGCAGCCGTGGCAGAAAAAAATACTACACGCACTTTACCAAATCAGACTCAACAGGAAAATTTAAACTCACATATGTAAACTATGATAACGCATTATCAGTTGTTTGCCATAACATTAGTCCCAATCGTACGAAATGTTTAATTAATTATATTTATATCAGATGTAATGGATATTAATGAAAAATACTGCCGGAGGTCACCCAGCCGTTTCTCATATAAACGAAAAAGTATTATCCATCATGAGCAGAGGTCGAAGGAGCAAGTCCTCATCCATGAATATGTATATCCGAATTATTTTGAATACAATATCGAGATATATTGATAGTGCTAGGAGCCGTCTCTGGAATCCTCTGTCAAATGACACATGTATTTCACTGAGTCTCGATTTACCTCAGATAACCATGTTCAACTGGTATATAAATCAAACATACTTGACATATTTTAGATCATAAATGTAATGAGTTCAAGATGAAATCCAACTCTTGGGTGTAACAGTTAAATATGTCAAAAAAAATATTCATCCAACTGATAAATCACTGCTGTTAATCACTGTCAATGTAGTTAAGTGAACAAAATGTCTCCAATAGAATGGTAGCAGTACAACTTGGCAGTCAAAAGTAATGGAATCGAAATAATTATTGGCGGGCATATGGTTGGAGCAGTGACCTAGGATTATCGAACGAAGCTGAAGATCTGAAAGTTGATTTCGATTCTATAAATTTTATAATGACTAGAGTGAAAAATAGATGCAATGAATCAAGGAATTCTGGAAATAGAACACGACATTTTTCAGTCCTCAGTTCTAATGGTATCAATCAGAATAACGAGTTTTAAATGGAGTAAGTTAAAACTCTACTGAATTTTAGTGTTGGAGGCATAAAAGATATCGGTTGTTTTTCATATAGGAAGAATATCGCCGTTCTTATTCATGTTTAAATTTAGAAATATATTTAATCTCATTCTCTGTAATAATACATAACTTGTAAATATAAAACACATAATAAATTAATACAAAATTCATCTCTTTTGTATAGAACATAACATGCAAGCATTTTTCACTCGAGAAATACTTGAGCATAGGAGTATATTACATATCATTGATAAGACGATTCGTGTTCATTGTTAGAGCAATCTGCGACCAACTCTCTGAAAAAGAGAGAGCTTTGGATATTCTCTATTCTTAGGCTACACATATGAAAATGCATTACGCATGTTGTAGGACTCTCCTACGAGTCTGCAGTCGAAGTTATCAATTCCTACGAAGTAATTTTGTGTCTAAAGTATGCAGTTCATGTCCCTCATATGGAACCGATGATATGACATAACAAATCTATTCATGAATACCATTCAAACAGGCACCTCATTCTTACTGAAGATAAATACCCTGTTCCATTCCTATTGAAGTTATCTCTTTCACATGAATCGATAACATCATCTTGCTGGAATAGAAGTTTTTCCGGCAGACCATTCTCGTATCAACCATATAATTAGAATGATAGAATTTCACTCTTATTTTCATATGATGTGGATCATCATTGGCGCATCGAACTATGATTGTTGTTAATATTTCATTCACAAGCAATGAACTTGATTTTGCTTCATTTTTACTAGAATTGATCGAAGCTTCATAATTTAAAATTTATTCAATCAAAATTTATAAGTAAGGTATGAGCCTCCTCAATGTCTCGTTCTAAAAAATCAGAACAGGTGAAAAGCACAATCTCATTACACGAGAACAATCCACTTCGTTCACAGAGGTCCAAGAAGATATCTCACATTTGGCATAT
Organism: Meteorus sp. PSUC_FEM 10030008; assembly: GCA_018881525.1. NCBI lineage: Eukaryota > Metazoa > Arthropoda > Insecta > Hymenoptera > Braconidae > Meteorus > Meteorus sp. PSUC_FEM 10030008. The sequence continues at coordinate 23,386 of JABMBR010008783.1, read as the reverse complement.
TCATTAGATCGATCCGCATAAAATATTCGCCATGCGTAAGATATTCTTTAACGGATCAATCTCCGCCTTTCCACTAGGATTCGATTGACATTATCGAATTTTGAACAAAATACTACTCAAATGAATTTTCATTCATGTATGGCAGATAAAATAGATTCGTCTGCCAGATTGCATGGCATAGTTTCATAAAAGTGTTAACGAAGACGCCCACTCCTCGCATCCGTTACTGCACCCCATAACTCAATAACAAAATCATCAGTGAATCCAAATGCTTCAAGGTCGGAATTGTCGATAGCTTCAGCGAAATCCATGCTATTGGATTTACCGTCTGCCAATTCCCAAATTTGAATGGCCAATTCGTTATCGTTGATGCCCATAAAACTTTCTAGGATGGAATTGATTTTGTCAACCCCCATCGATGTAGCATTATCCATCTGAAAAAATATTCGCCATTTGATTGAATTATATTCTCGTCAACACTGTTTTCGATGAGAAGCCTATATTAACAATATCGATGTTAACAGCCCGAACACCAAATTCTAAGTGAAAAATTTGATACAATAGGAGTTAAAATAGTTCAACATTTCGAAGCATTCACTCTCATTTCATGATTGATTCATCATTGTCCCCTTCATTAATATTAAATTGTCATTCGGGTTTTGAAGAGAAGATTTCCTGTGAATTGTCATGAAATTACGTTACAATCGGATTTCCTGAAATTTACACTGCAACGTTCGCGTGAATTTCATTCAACGTGCGCGAAGACGGGGGGTGCAATTCATCAAAATCCATTTGAATTAATTTCTTAATTTTGCAATAAAACACTGACCTCTTGAATCTGTGTACTTCCATCAGCTTTGAATCTTAAAGTTTCTTTCCCAGAGCCGTATTCCGCCTTTTTTCCTTTTCTCATATTACCTCGTGGACCTATACTTCCAAAACCGCTCTTCTGTGGTTCGATTAATCTTAAAGTGAACTTGGATCCTTTTGGTATTTCCTTCAGCATTTTCGCAACCTCGAAATGTCGTCGGCCAACCAAATTCTCTGAGTTAATTCGCTCAATATGATCACCAACCTGAATAACTTTTACCCTGTCAATCACTGAACCTTCTTTTATTCTTTTGATGAACGCATAACCAGCACCATTGTCCGTTATTGTTAATCCCAAAGCATCTTCAGTTTTCACTAATTCTATCTCTTTGGGTTGACCTGCACAACAGACCAAAATGCATCAATGGATGAGAAACATGTTCATAATAGTCGGTGGATTTTCAGTTACTATGATAGCTACATAATTAATTCTGAACAGTGAGTTCGAACCGAGAACATGAAAAATTGCATTCGCCGGAAATTAACAAAGTCCATGTCATATTGACTTTACAAAAATTGTTCATACAGCAATTTTCACGATATTGCCCGATGAAACATATATGAATGTCAAGAAGTTTTGCGCCACATGAAGAGTACCAAGGCACTATGCATCTTTCGTTCAAGATCAACATTACATCACATCAAAGATATCAAATGATGAAAATTGATTTCATATAATATGACGAAAGAAATAGTGCAAGGATCGACTCTGATTCAGCTTATGACTAATCAAATTGTTATTTCAAAATTACCTTTCCGATGAGCGAATATAAAGTCATCCAATCCTATCTGACCACCCAATAACTCTTTCATATCAACCCTAGCGGTATTTAATGTACAAAATAGAATCTGCAATAAATGACATGCATATTAACATAAGACAACACAATATAATATGATGAAATTTAGAAGCATATAGATATCCATGGACAATAATTATATAAGAACTTGCGTGTCTCATCACGGTTTTCAGAAATATATGTTTGAAAGAACGATTCGATATTGCATTAAACTTTGTTTCAGTCTGGTCATTTTATTTTCATGTCCAAGTATAGCGAAGTTCTAATTGTTGAGCATATATCGTGAGTGATGGATAACAAGATTGGTGATACCATGAAAGAATTCCGAAAATTCCATGAATATATGGATGTAGAATACTGCCAATCATCTAAATATACTGTGAAATATATTATTCTGTACAATTCCTGATGAACATCCGCACATAGTAGGCGAGGTCATGTACCATGACCAATGTTTCCGGTGTTATAGAATAGCGTCACCACACCATAAAGTGTCTCCGTAAAAACATATATAAAACCAATTTTGCTGGCTCCTAATTATTATACAAAAAATGTTGCCATATTACTTACTTCACTTGCAGGTAATTCCCAACATTCGGCGATCTTCTCGTAAAGCTCACGTACATTCCTGAAACCTGATATAAGCCCCGTTGTACTGCCATGAGCAAGCTGACAATGGAATACCAGTTGAGATTTGCTTTCACTATCATCATTTGCTGTAGATCGGTCTTCGTACTTCAACTTGTCCCCTCTGTTAGTACCATTACTGATTTTGTTGCTAGTATTACCAGAATCCTGTTCATCTTCATTATGAGCTCCGTTATTTGCCTTATTCAATGCCGGCGATCTTGGCGCACTTTTAGTCTTGAATAACGGCATTCCGCTGTAATAATTACCATCGCAATAATATATTAAAATGAAATAATACTGAAAATTCTCAGTGACGATTTTCGTGACGATATACACAATAACGAAATAGAATGTTATGACTTCGCATTTCATTTATGTTATTACTATGCATTCAATTTAACCACTCCATAATCAAACAACGCAAAAAAAGTAACATCGACATGAGTTTACAACCAACAATCCGAGCATTGAATTGAACAATGTGTTGGACATAAAAATGATAACGTAATTCGAATTGTTACGCAACAATACATCACTGCTCATTCAATTAATTAGCTCGATTGACTCGATCTTTCGATCATCGACTCAGAATTATTATCTCAACGTCATATGGTTGAAAGTTCGTTACGTATAATCAAATTATCAGAAAAATCGTTCAGAGTTACATGTAAATATGAACTCTTGACATTAAAAAAACTGAAAGGTAATAATGTGGGTATGAGCACGAGTGAATGTTTTCAATCTACAATCGATGAAAATTCACAGGGATATCGAGACAACTGGTATTGTACCATCTATAAATGTTTAAACTGAAATATGTCAGATTGTTTCAAAGTACGAGATGAATGCATGAATAATCCAATTATTATCCACGAACTTTTTGCTATTCACTTGATTATCGTGTGCAGGATACAAAAGTATGTAAATATTGAAATAATGGAATACACACCTGCAGTGATTGAAATCGATTATACATATAGTATTCAACGTTGAGTGAACAGTGGTTCCGCTACCAGAATCTGATTATTTCGTTTTTCCTTCAACAAGCGCCACAATCTATCATTCCACGTAGACACTCATGATAACTATTGTATGCTTAAGCGCGACTCACTTGTACGAACACCTATAATCTATGTACCGATAATAATCATATATTATCGTTATTTACCACAGATTATACTTCTATCGCTCTAAGCATTTCAGGTATGTTTCGACTTGCGCTATCATGACCATCGGACGAAATTTTTCATCACATTCACGATTGTGACAAATTTGAGTTTATATTTTTTCTGAAGTCTCATGAAATGCAGGAGAATTATGGATTAGCATACCTGCCTAACAATGAATTCATCAACACTACCTAAGTATGTCACGAGGTAAGAATTAGATTAATAATAGAATATTCGATTCAACTTTTGATTGTGCATCAACTGCTTGACAGAAAGAGTGGATGATATAACAAACATACAACTGAGTTGGGTATGTTGGAGAAATTCTCGTGACCCCCGCATAATACGAACTCAGCGTAATTCCCCACCATCAGTTCTCTGTGAGTCTCGTTGGTCTATCTCACCTTCTCTGTTTCTCACTGTCGCACTTTTTCCTCCTCCATTTTTCTGTCTCTTAAGCGTTCCATTCACTTGCTCACAGTTTTTAATTATCTTTTTCCTGTACCTGCACTCTTCGCCCTAATTTAAATTAACATTATATGGAAGAATATGATTAATATGGTTTGACGGAATGTACAAATTGGACTGATTGGGAATCCACTACTAATAAACTTTACATTCATATTATTCCATCAAAGATTGGAGTACTAGGATAAAGTTGGGGTTTGATATGATAGTTATACTATAGTCGATCAAGAGCAACTGGTGGAAGTTCTCCGATGTATTGTATAATAATCACAAAAATTGTACAAATAAATGACAAATACAAACGTCTAAGCGTTAGCGACTTCATCACAATATTAATCATAAACACTACCATGAAGTATTAAATAGAACAAGGCGAAAAGAGCATCATCGCATAATCGCATAATTGCAATGTAATTAGAAAAGTACAAAATTTATATATTAAAACATCACAGTGACGTATATCTACGATCAACCTCATCAGTTCAGATATTGGTCTGGCGGGTTGGAACCACATAGGATCGGTATGGAGTCATTTATGTTAGGTTGACCAATCTGAATTAGATTTGACACAAGTTTCATACAGTAATCAATTGTGAGTGTCGATATTTTCATAGAATCCTAATCATCTTCCCCACTAACTCTAGTTATATCCGTGCTGAAATCCCTATTGCATTTCAACATCGCATAAGCAAAAGAGCGCCGGCCAATTGTCTGTGCACCACAATCGAATTTTAGGACACAAATTGCAGTATTAAAACTGCATCAATATCAAAATCCAGAAGGCTGATTTGTTGATCAAATAGACACAAAAGTAAATCAAACGGAAATATGGAAAATTCACCGGATGAAAATGGAAACGGGACAATCAATATATGATCGAACTCTAGTAAACATACACCACCCGCCTGGTCAAAATTCTTATTGTTGTTGAATCTACTACTGGAATGGAACATGGTGAGCATATAGTTTTCCATTATAAATCCCCACATATAATTGTATATCAGTATGAAAGTTATATGGGAGTTGACGTAATCAACGATTAAGCTATTGAGCACCTATTTCTTGATGGATACTGTCCATAAAACACCAGATGTGTAGTCATCCAGTGCTATGTAATGAAATTATTACCCAAATGTAATTCAGGTTGGATTATGAAAGCTTTCCAAACTTTACCACAATTCGTATTGTCCTCTGACATTAAATAATTCTGCATTGGCAAAAGTAGATTCTCATATTTATCAGTGTCAAGTTGATACTGTTGCATTGCCCGATACACCGCTCTGAAAGGTGCTTGCTTTTGAGAATGAAAAGTTCCTCTAGATCCATGGATAATTAAAGCACCATCTTTCTCAGCGTCTGTACACACTGACATATACATGCAATGATCTGGTCGATAGTTGTAACGACATGGATAAATATATAATCGCTCAGGGTGAAAATGGAATATGATATTGATTATGTCCTGGTCACCCCAGGTGATTTTCAATCTGTATTCTTTATGAATTGGTATGACATAATCGATCCAGCGGAAATTTCTCATTCGTGTCAAATTCATGAGCATGACACCCGAATTAACTCCAAGTTTTCCATAATATGGATGTTTGGCGAAACGATTGTACCATCCAGTATTCGGATCTTCATGTTCTGGACTGAGAGCCGCCAATTGACTGGAATTCATATTCTTAAATTCGTCCCAAATAAATTCTGGTGGTGCAAGGAACAATGTATCCGTGTCAACGTACAAAACCGCATCAGTATCATTCAGTAAAGTCTGTAATAAATATAGACATTAATGCAATATAAAACACCAATTGCAATGAGAATTGATGATATTTTATTCCAATTTTCTATCGTGAAGATGAAGATTGTAGAATTCAGTGAATATCTTTACATACAGCAGAATTTCCATCGATATTCAGTATCTTTATACACCAATCGAGTGTTATGTTGGAAATTTCATGGAATGACACTAATAATTCCCGGAAATCCTAATGGATTATATTGTCACTAACTTATACTCTTACAGTAATATTCCTCCCGTAACGAAAGATAGAATTTGAATATATCGTCGATATAATTACTTTATTAATGTTATGCATGTACAACATTAGTGAAGAGATGTAGAGTGCATCATAATTTGTCATCTCATACGAACATGCATTCACCTCTCACCACATATCAAATTCTTCATACCTAGTCATTTTTGTCTCAAATTTGTAGAACCATTTTGCAAAAATCGTTCCTTTCCAATATTGTCAGTATCATAAAGAAGATTGATCTACATTGTGAGTCTAACGTTTCAGATGTTTATATTAACCAATTATTCGTGAATTAGTGACGGACGGGGATCAAATTTCACGTTGAACAGTTAACTGAATTGAATCTTCCATCTAAATTTTCCCTGGAAGAAGTTTCGTTCGGGGAATAGTTTCGAGGAAAACAGTTCTTGGTGGAACTTTTCTAGATATATCCATGATTCTTTCATTGCATCAATATTAAAGATGATATTATTCAAAATGCACTAGACATGGAATTGATTTTATGAAGAATAGTAAGGACTTTCAACGCTTCATGCATTGTAACTCACAGGTAGAAACAATCTTTGTGCAGCACATGGTTTAAATAATTTCCTCCACATGGAAACGTCACTGGAGTCTGGGAACTTCACTGGCCTTACTGTGTAAGCAAACGTTATATTCGCTTTAACTTTCCAATCATTAAATTTTTCTTCAAAAGCAATTATCAAATTCTCCTCTGTTATAACGATGAATTTCAGAGGTCTTTTGGAGAAAACCAAGGCAGATTTTAGCATAGTTAACGATTCATCCAATCTATCTCCACAGACCACTACACAAACTACTACTTCTTCTGTTTGTATTTTGCGTCGCTGTACAACAACTGGTTCGAATAACAATTGACTGGAACTTTCTTGTACATCATAGTGATTTCTTGAGAATTGCGGTGTAAAATTTAGCAGTATCACTAGTCCAGCGAACAGAATCACTACGACAACAAACCTATGCGTCGATTTCATCGTTGTTGCTTTGCCAGCGGCACCAAAGATCATTACCTCCAACCCAATCTCTCAAACTCTGAACAAATGTTCATTTTCGACGACACGCCTATCATTTACGTGACTTAACATCTCGATGATTGAACCATTTCTCCCTGGTTTTTTTATGATGCTTCGAAAACTTGCCAAGTGGCTATTGACTTTTGAGGTTCGGATTTGTTCGAATTCGAACACTGTGTCGTCATTTTTTGATACAGTGAAATCTTCTCTATTATATACTCCAATACGGGAGCATCACAGGGCTGCACTCTCCTCACTTTACTTTGCTCCCTATAGTTCAGTTAGCCAAAGAGTTTTCATCAGATCATAGCCTGACTAATTAGTATACACATATAAATAAGAAGTTCTCGTCAAGAACTCATCGCATGGAATCAGCCTATGGTATGGGTCGCACACTCCCCGAGCACTTCCGAACACTACCGAGCAGAAGGAGCAGGCCACAATAAATGTTGAAAATTTCGGAGAGATGGGAACTGTGTTGCCAGACTTGGCAGTCAAAATACCCTTATTGGTTAAATCAATGCATTCTCCATTAATATAGCTGCATAGAGGGCATAATTTTACTGCCAAGTCCGGCAGCACAGATTAATAATTGTCTTCTCAATTGATAGTGGACAACCATAACATATATAACATATCTATATGTCGTATATATTTAGTAAGCACTGCTTAGGACTTAGTAAACCTAAACGAGTCCAATATGTTGTGGTTAGACACAATCGATTTGACCATTCAATATTGGATATTCCTACTTTCACGGATTACTCCGGCATTATTCAGTGTATTTACAATTGAAGAGACTCAATGGATGACTTCAAATATTGGCGCTACAAACAGTCTAATGTTGAGCTTTTATTAGCAGCGGTTATGTATAGTCTCCACAGCAGCGGTGTTTGACCCACGTGCCCCACTCATGTTTGTCGTTTGACTAGCCAGAGAGTTCTAAAAAAATTCGATGCAGTCCCTGCTAGATGCGTCCTATGTGCGCATGCGCATTCACTAATTTTCGTTTCAGATTTTGTGTGCAAAGTGAGTTAGTGAGAATTTTGGCATGTGAACACCGGAGTTATAAAAAATCTCTCGTGAACTCTTTGGCAGATCAAACCATATACCCATACCAATAAACGCATATACATATATAGGGGATGTTCCTAGATTTTCAAGCATTAAAAAGTACAAGCCAGCGAAATTCACTTGTTTTTTTCCATATGATAGAGCAATTATACCGATTGTTTCTCAGGTTAAACTGGGTGAGACAATACCAGTCTGATTTCTATGAACATATTGGAACAAATTACAGGATTTCAATTATTACTAATGCTAAACACTTGTCATAATGGATCTGACTGAACATCATCACAGACTTCTGAATTCCCGTCAATAAGTTGAGTGTCAAACTTTTGCAGCCCAACTCCAAGATGTTTTTTCACTCGATAGAACATAATTGAAAAAAAAACAGGTAAATTTTTTTGTTAGGAGTCAACATGTTCTAAGGTCGAGCCTACGAATTTTTATGAATTTTTATTGTATCTAGAACGTCAAGTATATACAGTATTACAACTATGCTTCGTTGTCCATGCAACTTGCTGAGTGTAGTTCGCAGAAAATTCAATTATTATGACTTAGATATACTCTATTCTTTACAAATATCATTTGTAAGACGTCACGCAAGTATTCGCCTAAAACACTCTGGCGCATATTACGATGTGCAACTAATAGCGAATGTGCGAGATCCATCCGCCAGGAACAAAAGTAACACTGATCGGTCATGCATCGGAATTTCAAGATTGTTCTCCGATGGAGGCACATCGAAGAGTGAGAAATTTCCAAAATTGGTCATAGAAATAAAGAATACACTACAGCAAAAAATCGTTGAACTGGACGGTGATACATTAGGTAAACTCAAACAACGTGTTTTGGATCCCACTTCCGCAACAAACACAGATGAAAACGATGAAAATAAGAAGAAAGAAGTAGTAAAAGTCATCAAACATGAAGACGACAAAGACTCTCATATCAAAGATTCACCCATCATTAAGAAAGGTGATTGATTTCTAGAGTACCCTTATATTGCAAACATCCAATCACCCAGAGTGTAAAATAATGGTTGCAGCTAAACGATTGAGGGTAGATCATTCTGCATCCTCGTTGGAAAGGAACTTCATCACTCCCGTCAGAGCAATGGTTGATTTTTTGTTGAAACCAACAGACTTGGAAGCTCTACCGAAAACGAAACGTAGATCGCCATATGAGGATAAGCCACCAATCACAGTGTATTGGAGAAAAGATGTTGAAGCTAAGTAAGAGGGTTTGTTTCATGCTGTATACACATCATTTCTCAGACTCTCCACTCGAAGAATATCTACCAATATTGATTTAATCTGATCCTTGTTATATTACTTTTATATAGAGCATTAGAAGTCTGGGGGTCTCGTGAAACATTATTGAAAGAGCTATTAAAGAAAGAAATGGAGTACAAGACATACCAACAAAGTGAGCGAATTATTTATCATAATCTCTATGTGCTTTTACAACTCTCCATTTTGCAGATGTATTTACTGTAAAAAGAAGATTACGTGACTACAGACGAGAAATGGGTAATAAATCTGACTCAGAAGATGAAAATGAAGGACTTTTGGGCCGATCCGGTAGAGTTGTATTGACAGCTGTGATAATGTAAATAATCCTGTTTCATTTATTTTTCTGGCGGGTGTTCGTTAATCACAAGTAATTGCTGCTCGAACTTCATCATGAACGGAAAAGTATTTTTCAGCGATTGATAAATTTTCTAGTGAATTTTGATCGAATGACATAAATTCACATCGATCAATAGTGGATTTGTTGACATTCACAGTTGATGGCAAGTCTTGAATATCACTATACTTTTCGAGTTAGAAAAATCAAGCGACATCATACTAAACTTAATATTTGTATCATTATTAGTCTCTTTGCATCAAAAGTCTAATCCAAATGTATTGACATTCGAAAACCTTCCATTGATCATTCACAGAGTAACGTTCACGTCCAATCAAGCTCAATATAGTGTCAGAGTTGACAGGAGTAGTCTGTATTTATAAGTCATTTTATAATTGAAGTGATGTGAGAAGAAACGAAACTCTTGCTCCATGAAATCATTCAGTTTCAACCAGACTCAAGTGACTCATTGACTTCACTCACACCGAAACCCGCCAGGGATTTTGATGAAAGAATATGCACGCTCATAATGATAATTTGTTGTTTACATTTTTAGTAACGCCAGTAATTTTTTATTTAAACTCTTCGCCTGGATTCACACAGGCTCGCACAGTATGTTTTCGGAGTGTATACATTCCGCTGCAGATACTTGCAATCAATTGATCCTGGTATATGGAATCCATAAATCTGTCCAGGTAATAGTTCTATATCAACATGCCGAATGATATTTTACTAAGATAGTGAACTGCATCTCACAGAATCCAAATGCTGATCATCCATACGGTTACACAAATATGAAATATGTATCATCACTTATATCCGGTGTTGGTATATTCTGCGTTGGAACTGGCCTATCAATATACCATGGTATCCATGGAATACTCTTTCCTGAACCAGTCGATTCATTCTATTGGGCTTACTTTATTCTTGGAGGGTCATTGGTATCTGAAGGTGCAACGTTATTAGTCGCCATCAATTCGATAAAAAAAGGTGCCGAGAATAAAAGGAAGCCTTTCAAGGAATATGTACTTTCTGGTCAAGATCCATCAGTCAATGTAGTACTCATGGAGGATTTCGCTGCAGTGATCGGCGTATTATTAGCTAGTTGTTGCATGGGTTTGACTTCGTATCTTGGGAATCCAGTTTTCGATGCGATCGGGTCCATTCTGGTTGGCGGACTCCTCGGTGGTGTAGCGTCCTTTATTATTTATTCAAATGTCGCGGCTTTAGTTGGAAGGAGTATACCTCAGGAAAATCTCGATAAAATAAACGCTGAATTGGAATCTGATGTAATGGTATGCATACCCTTCACTGCCCTCATATTTTCGACATTTCTGTCGTTATGATGTTTATTGTGAAACTGTGATACTAATCATTCGTTCAAATTAGGTTCGTGCAATTTATGACGTGAAGGGAATAGATATGGGTAATAATCTTGTTCGATACAAAGCTGAAATCGATTTTGATGGTCGAGAACTTACAAGAGCTTATCTTGACAAACATGATTTGAATTCGATGCTTGAGGTAACTATGAATTAATTAATAAAGCCTGATGAATTCAAGGATGTAAGTGATAGATTCTCACTAGTTACACGTTCTCTTTGATCCTAAAAATAGGAAGTTAGAAAAATGGAGAATATAGATGAACTTGAACCTTTTTTATTGAAACATGGTGAAAATATTGTTGACATGTTAGGCGGTGAGATCGACAGAATCGAGTTGAAGTTGAAGGTACGGGAAGTCTTTTTGCCAGTGATCTTCCAACTTTCGAATATAATACTGATCATTTTTATGACGATTTATTTCCAGAAAAATCATCCAGAGATTCGACATTGTGATTTAGAAGTTTTATAATGCCATGAACAAAGCAGGTTATAAATAAGAGCACAATGTAAATAAGTATTTATGATAACGCACGGTACAACATTCTCAGCTGGTTTTGTCCGTGTAATTAGGAGGAGAAAAAATGAAAGAATAAAATAAGACGTCTCGCGATACATTCCTACAGTTTTCACGATAAACATTTTTCATGAAAACTTTCAACCTATTGGCAATTGATCAAGTGTACGAATGAATGAGTGAATCTTATTTTGAATAACAGAAGGTTGATTCCCTGTTTTGCATCAAATTACATCAATTATATCTCACAGTATTCATCGACATCCACGCAATATATTTGTTTTGACTATTCTTTCCAGGCGGATTCGATCACATGGCGTGGTACGCGATTTGCTTGGATTTTTTTGATCGTATTGATACAATTGCAACTCTACGAAAAGAGATATTGTTGAAATACAACAACCTACTAGCAGTATATAAAAAATACTACCACATTTCGACAGAGTCATGACATGAAATTTTTTCACTCTGTACCTTTCTTCGTTATTATGAATAGCATCATTGGCAGCTCTTACACTCCTACGCCACAACAGTGTCAAAATGCCGGCCTCGTTATATTTTTCATTGAAAAAATTCAAACTATTATACAACGGCCAATCTCCCCTGATTGGATGAATGAGATACGAGCTCGATATGCCTTCCTTCATTATATGCAACTTATATCGAGCTGCTGCATGTTTCAAATAATATATGTCATCGGCACAACCCTCTTCAGACTTATTTAGTATGCGGTCAATGCAGTGATCGTTTTCAATAATTTCGAGACGGTCATGAAAGTCCGGTCCTAAGACTTTCGCGCCAACAGAGTTGGTGTATATTTTACGCGTCAGATATTGAAGATCGGAGAGCGAGTCAACGTTTCGTAGAGCCTGTGGGACAGTCACTATGGCGTACATATTACTCTGTACGCTTGATGATATGATGAAATAATAAAGAATCAAACAACTAAGGAATATCCGAGGAGGCGAACGGGATGGTATATGAGGTAACGACATCCCTAGAAGTAGTTGGAAGGTATCGAGGACGGCTAATTGAATTCCTTTATCAGCAAGGAAACCGAAAAAAAATATCGTCAAAGAACTGATAATCAATATTGAAATTGATATTTCGAAATTTAGAAAATATATAATTCTCATCAAAATATTCATGTCACCTCGAGGATGGGTGATTACGGTTAATTCTGACTGTTGAAATGGATACGTCAAGAGTAGATCGCCTTTCAGAAGCATGAACCTGTTGTTGTAACTTAAATCGATATCGCCTGATTTTAAATCCTTCAGCATACCATAAAATTCGCCGTTCTCTTTCACAGCACCAAACGCTTCATCGTTGTCATATATCTTTATAATTGCTGTAGCATTATGGTGCTTGAAATATTCCGCTGCCATAATACTATCAACTCCATGAAAATTATGCCAATCTCTCGCAGTTATTCTAACATAATAGTAGTCTTTCGTCTGGAAAAAATTGTGATTTTGTATTACTAACTGTGAGGACCTATCAATGTTAGTTTCTGCTGTTGGTGGATATTCTTTCATATTCATTTTAATTGGATATCCATTCAAATCTGATGATAATCCAAAAAAAACGTCACGACATGAAGCTTGTGTAGAAAAATTGCATTTGACTATCGTAAAAGGGTGATCATTGTACTCAACGTGGAACTTCACAACGTGTATTGACCATGTAGGATGATTTTGGACGTTATATGGGTCGTAACTGAAAAGCTTCACTTCTTTGGATAAGTCGATGCAGATGAAAATGCCATCCACGATGTTATGCTCCCATAGTATGTGCAGGAAGTCATTCGCGTTGTTACAGTGATTCACAGCTGGGCTATGCTCCAAGGTTATAAAACGCCCAGCATAATTCCACCATTTTGAAAATTTCAAATTTTTCAGAGATTTCTGCAGATCAGATGATGAAAATGCGTCGAGGACAAAACTATGTAGTTTATAAGAGTTCTGCGTTATTGCTTGTGATTCTTCTTTCAAATTAGGATCATCCCCAATCACCGTTACATCAAAGAGACCTGAAGATGTGATTTCTGATAGGAAATAGTTTGTGGATGTCATGACACCAACGGTACGAATCTTGTTTGATAAACAAGATTTAATGATATGAATCTGCAAATACAGTATCTAGATAAGTCGTATGAAAACAACGAAGTTAGATATTCGTCCGGAAACATAACTGGATAGTTTCTCATACCGCTGCATCATTGATCCTTGAAGTGTCTGATGCTTGGATGCTGTCCAACGAAGCGCTCACGATACTCAATTTGATGAAGATACAGAGAGCAATCAGAACATCCATGTCTGCTGTTCAAAATAACGACATCATCACTACTGAATCGTGCTTTGATTACTGAACAGAAAATGAATGACATAAAAATAGATGGATTTATTGAGCAAGATGACATGACGAAATAAATAACCATAATTCGCCCTTTTCTAATAATTGTTGATAAAGTTGTTTGATAATTCAATGTCATTCATCATCATTCAAAACATTATTGGTTGGATAGAAGACATAAAAAAAATGTTTTCCAAACATTGGAATGTTTTTTTTCGTTCTCTATTGTTTGTTCAATAAATCGTATGAAGAGTAAAATTCATTCCAGATCGATATTGTCACTTTGTTTCTCTTCGTTAAAGTCCAAATCATGCATATGCATTCCGTATTTGTTGTTCCATGCTAGGTAAAATTCCACCTTTTTTATGTAGAGTCGTAAATGCTTCGTAGTTATCTTTGAATATATTGATTTTATGTCACTTTTCAATTTGTTCGGGAATGTTTTACTTAGATGTCTCCCACATACTGCTCGATGCTGTTTTATTACTTCAGAAAATAACTGATGTAAATCTGATAGAGCTGCCGCAATGTACTGGTTCTGATGATTTGAGCCGGGTCCCCGAATGATTTGCATTATTGAGTCCCATATAACCATACCGTCGCTTTTGTCTGGTATCAATTCATACTAAAACACCGTTTCAAAATACAGCCAAATATCAATGTAGATACCTGTTGTTTCTAACAATGACAGTTTTTATGCTCACTTCTATTGCTTTTCTCTTCACTGAATCGAAAGCAAATTGCGCATCACGAAAAACAGTATTGCTTCCAATAACATCATTGAGCTGTAAAAAGAAGGCAATAGCTTCCACAGCCGACGACCCATGCTCACCGTTATAATGTAGTGCCATACATGCATAAGCGCTGAGTATGTTCAGAAGATTATAACACGTTAGGGGTGATGCCTTCTGTAATGTGATGTTCTCATCAGATTCATGCATATGTGAGATGTCGATATAATACGCTGAAACATACCTCTACTGCGATATTTGGAATCTCTACCAGACGTGGGCAGTTATCTGTGCTATTTTCATCGTTTTCACTTATTACTTCTATGAGTTTCTCATCAATTGATTGTGACCACCATGGTGTCCATGAGGGTAATAATGTTTCCACATCACCATTTCGTATTATCGCTTGAAATTCTTGCTTTTCTGCATCTGTTAATGCTGTCCAAAGATCATCCGGATTGTCCAAGTCGATATTTGCTATTCTTTCAGCTAAGTCAGGTACCTAGTGGGTAGAAATAGTTGAAGATTATCATAGATTCATTCTCTATGTAAATTATTACATGTTTCATTGACTAGAGTCCTCGGAGACGCGTCCTACGAATAGTCGTTCAATGACTCAAAATTTAGATCGGAAAACTAAACAACAGCAGGATCACCATGCAGTAATTTTGGGGAAACATTAGTCCTTATACTAATCGTGGATAGTCCATGTGTACTCAGTATGAATTGCACATAGTGATCACCTGTCTCGTGCACTCTTTGAATCGCACATGAACAGTCTATCATGCCAAATCTGACTCTTTGAACAAAAATTATATCACGTGATAGTCATAAAAGACGCTTGTAGCATTCTTTCAAATTTCAAGCTCCATTTTATCTCATTAGATGCGAAATGAATTGAAAACACTACCCAAACTATACAAGGCCCAATTCAAAATTCACGATTGTATTACCTCTATATCATCGTCTGAATCTATTGATTCATCGGAACCATCATGATCCTCAGTATATTCATCGTTGAGCATATCGGAATACGGCTCTGCATAAGACCGTTTCAAGATATCGATCATAGCTTTTCGATCTTCCGGGTTATTTGATTGAATTTTCAATTCGTTCTCGACACATTCTTTGTAAAATTCTTCTGAACAACTCAAGTGTGATGTTGATTTGTAACATTCTGCCGAACAATAGTGCTTAGAACAGCGTGGACAAGTATATTTCCGAGGACGTTCTAGACACCTTGAAAAAGATAAAGGTTAAGTGACAATGAATGGACGAAATTCGTGAGATGTTTTAACACTCACAACTGGCATGAGTCCGTATCAGTATCACTCGGACCAGGTAGGTTATCCATTTTTCAGAGTTTGTTTTCTAGACGTTGAGAAAGTGTGTCTACAAATAATATCAATATACACCGAACAACAGAAGATCCCTACCGGCGAATAGGATAACACAAATTCTGGATACCTCTGTTCCACTCTCCCTTCTCACATGTTCATGTACTATTCTTCCAATCCCGTATGTGCAGAATGGTTGAACTGCACCGGAAGCATTCTAATATACGAGCGGGTAAAATTCGACATTCAAAAGTTTTCCTGTTTCATTTTCGAATCCATTTAAGTTATTATAAATTTACTCATTCAGATTATAGGATGGTGTGAGGTTGATAAAAATTTTTTTTTGTAGGAATATCGTTTCAATCTTTCATCACATTATGTGCGAAGGAAGAAATTCAACAATGCGTCATTTGTTCGTCAGAATTTGAAGTGGTTCCGCGCAGTCGGAACTAATCAAAATTTAATTGGAAGAAAACCAACGTACATGAAATATATTATTCATTAGATGAGTTTGTTTCACGTTTAGATTGTAACATTGGACCATATGATTCTAAGAACGGGATAGAGAACACGATGAGGCGTTTGACGCGTTCTCATGAAATGGGAATCCCATAACAGCATCAGTAGATGTCAATCAGATTCATTCAATTCATATGCTCTGGTACCGAGTTTCATAATTATAATTGTGCGGAGGAATGAAACTTTTGGAATGTCATCCACATTGGAATCAAATAAATAGGACGGTTATATACTGACTAGAAATGAGAATTGTCGTAACACCATGCAGAATTCTGAATTGCATGTGCATGTAGCTTCGTGACCATTCACCAGCGACTTGGATCAGCTGAGATCAGAAAGGTTAACAGAACAATAAAACCTCTGCTCACAAAATATTCATGCTACTTATGTTTATAATCGACCTTAGCACGATATATACAACTCATGAATCTGCAACTCGACCAAGATTGATCATTTGAAGATTTTTCCAATTTCCCATTATTTCTAATAGGAATATACTCTTCCGGGTAATTGTTACAGCCAATGTTGACTCAAATCACGAAATATAGCAGAAGGGTTTGATTCACATCCTTCTAAGTTAATTCTCTAAACGAGCCATCTGACATTCTTTTATATTTAAATACAGTTCCTTTCTGCTTTGTACTCCACATTTCGGTTTCGGTCTTAGCGATTATCCATTCCGGATCAACTGCAACTTCCTGATATTTCTTCATATCCTCCACAGAATCCTCGTGAAGATTTTGTTTCTTGGTAGGGATCGTGCGCACCGGCTCTGCTTCATCATGGCAAATTAAAGTTTTAGAGGACGATGACAGAAGTCTAATTCCATTCGACTTTTTTGCTTCCTCACTTGTTTTTGTATTTACTAATTCTGATAGATCAATATTTCTGAAACAATAGAGCAGTGCAATCGCTAAATTCATCAATTATAAACATATACTGACCTGTATGACCTACCGTTCGAGTAATTCATACAGTTTTTTGCCAACAAATTCTTTGTAACTCTGAGATACACCAAAGCTTTCAAAATTCCTATTGCTACCGGAATGATATCGTGATGAAGGTTTCGAATTAGGCTCTGAGGAAGAATTGTCTGGTGCTAAAATGAGACGAATTGATTGAATGACGTTCACACTGCATACAGGTTATGTGATTAATAACAGCATCAATGCGTTATTTGTGTCAGCCTCACATTTGTTATTGTTGAATGAAGAGTTAACGATGAATTCATTGTCTGTTGCTTCTCTCAACGCTTCTTTGAAATTTTCATCTTCTGATGAAGAGTCATCGTTATGGTCAATCATCACTTCACACTCCGAGTGAAATCACCGTTTTGAAGCATCGATAAAACGTGGGAAATTTGTTTTGCATCATACGAGCGTTCGAAAACATGGGTGGCGCCACTGTCGATAACATGTACATTCATTCCAAGATACCCTTGGCAACACATCTCCATGGCAACCCCAGACTGCAAACACCTCGGGTGAAAACAATATGGAAACTAATGATATTTATAAGATTCACGAACAATTCAAATTTGACGGACACTCAAAATAAATATTCATGTAGTGTTGTTTTCTGTTTCATATAAAAGGTCTCAAGATACTCATTCTAAATGAAATATTATAAGATTGTCGAAATACTGACGAATCAAAATCCACCATGAGGTTGTACACTACCGGTGAACGATATCTTCAGATCACTCACAGGCTTCATCACTTGTGTTCATACTAGTAATATAAAGTCCCCGTCGGGAGATATATCAGCGAATCGAATTCGTAAGTGTATATACCACGTGATGAAGCGTAATATGAATTTTTGTTTTTCCATATAAATTAGCAAAAATTATCTCATGAAAAATTTTCGTGTCAAATTTTGGTACATGCATACAGTGGTATCGCAATTTCATGAACCTTCCATTTTACCTCAATAGTCTCTCTGAAATGTAAGTCACCGACTCAACTGTGATATAAAATGTGTTGAGATTAGTCGAATTTTTATATCACGATTGTGTGGAGCTGGAATATAACGCCATCACCTTTACTGAATTCCTTAGGTATGATGCAACTCCATAAGTACAAATGAAACTTGTCAGGTGCAGCCAAAACACATCCATCGCAATCCAACCGCCTATTTGCAATATTTTAACAAAAATATTTGGTTCAGGCTCTGTTCAAGCTTGGGAGTCTAACTAATGTAACAGTGAAATTTAAATCGAGTCGACATTGCAAGCGGCATATCATATATGCAGATTTCTGCTTATCCGTTCTTGGAATTAATCGAGGCTTCACGCGACGCGGGAGACAAAAGGATTGACATTTGGTAGGTTTGGACGTGGAATAATTTAGGAAGGAATGGGTCCAGAGTTTTCGATTGGAACTCCATCAACTCGTTCGACACCTTATTCTGTACTAAATAAAGGGTGAGGACCTGGGCATCTTGTCTTTTTTAATATTTAATAACGTATATATTCATCGAATCATGAGCGACTTTACGTTTGTATAATATGAAACGGAAAAAAATCATTTGAACATAATTCATTGATAAATAATGAACCAACTTAAATGAGCATCTCACGTCCAATAAATCACAGATGTTGATTGAATTAAAAGGAATCGATAAGGAGTGAATGAACTTGTTATACCAATATACTAACGATGAATAAAAAGTGTTGTTGGTCACAGGGATATTAGACGTTAGACGTTTTCATGTTTCATTCGAATCCGATCGCAGTGTTGAAATGATGCCGGCATTTTTTCATTCTATTTCATCGAAATTCTGTGCTGTTCCAACTGTGACTATCAATAACAATATCGGAATCATGCAATAAATTTTGAATTCGAAACAATTCACTAAAGGAAATTCGAAATTCATAATAAAGTGTCAGTACATTGAACATGAGTCTACTCCAACGCTGCATTTTTTCCGTGGATAGCAGTAATATAAAAAAGAATAAGTTTCAATCACGGAATCAGGTGAGACGGAACAGAATATCGTCTGTGAAATAAAACACGGTTCAATACCGTGGAAATCCGAAAACACAAGTTTGATGTTGTTCCTTGTCGACATTGAACTTTTCGTTTAAATTTTATATGATAGAAAGAGTGCAAGATATCTCAGGCGAAATCTTGAACGAATATGATGATCCCAAAATCCAACACTGATACACATTTTCTACTATCCGTTATGAAGTATTCTGGGACATGTTTACGACCGAAATATTGCAAACTACTCTTATTCAGAATTAGCAAAATCTTATATTTAAATTAATACGCAGTGGACATTCCTGTCTGAATGGTTATAGGGTGGGG
Organism: Meteorus sp. PSUC_FEM 10030008; assembly: GCA_018881525.1. Classification (NCBI taxonomy): domain Eukaryota; kingdom Metazoa; phylum Arthropoda; class Insecta; order Hymenoptera; family Braconidae; genus Meteorus; species Meteorus sp. PSUC_FEM 10030008. Next base: position 3,530 of record JABMBR010008783.1, on the reverse strand, counting down.
AATCTAGTAGTATTGATCACTTCCAGCAAGGGAAAATCAAACAAAAAAAGCATGAAAAGACATAAAAACTCGTACTGGTGGAGAACATTTCGATAGGTCTCTGTAGATTATTTCATCATCCATACAGACTACGAATGTATAAGCTCATATACCATACACACATATTATCCAAGTGTCTTCACCATTGCGAATTTCCATGAACGAGAGGGAGAAACGAACACTTGCAGCCAAACCCCTCTCACTTAACGGAGGGGTTTGACTGCAACCCTGCCGATAGGATGTTGGTGAGTGTAATGGTGTCGGTATATAAGACATGAACAGCCAACGTCTGCTTCTGACAGCCCATTACCACTGCAGAGACGCAGCACCATATACGGTAGGAAGAGGGAGACAGGGTGAGGTAGATAAATCCATGGTTGGAGAACTATACTTGGTGTATGACATATAGCAGAGGAGAAATGTATGTATGCATGATATACATGTTGAAATCAAAGGAAAACTCATTTCTGAGACATAAACGGAATAACAATCACGAAAATCATTGTTCTTCAATTCATCGTTTGAGTTTTCTATCTTTGGTGAAGATGATCAAGAAATACCTATCAAACTTACAGAGCAAATGTAAAAAGACTGAGATAAATTTCAAAATTGATGATTATTATAAAAATTTAGGGAGGACAATTCGTACATGAAATATAGCAAAACTCAGCTACATCACTCCGAACAAAAGATAGAAATGGGCTACAGCAGGTGACGGAGTTTCTGTTGAGAATGGAGAGCAGAGAAGAATAGTTGGAAATTTAAAGCCATGAGATCATGAAAATTGTGAGATGGAAAGTTTCTTCAATGGCATGAGTATTATCGTGAGCAACAGCTTAATTGAATTTTCATTTGAATGATAAGACACTCTTAACTTTCAAAATGAGAAAATTCTTAACTTGAGTATTGGAATTCACCAAATGTCCCCATGCAATAATTCATCATGTGAAAAATCATCAATATATGATATTCATTCCAGCTCTACTATCGTCCGTGATGATTATAATGAACAGATGCATGTGCAACTTTTGGAATGATGAGCACATAAAGTTTATCTTCTCCATTTCCATCAGAAACGGAAAATGATGTCCTTCCACCTCCGTACTATCCTTGGAGATAATAAGACCGCTTTTTCTTTTTATCTGAGTTATGTGTGCGTGAATATGAAAATATTATCGAAGATGAATGATCAATAATTCCCTGCGATAAACCTGCCTAGGAAAACAATCCTGCAATAAGGGAAGTTATATCACTAGAAAGCGATCTCTGATATGTCCTGTTCCGACGCGTCTTCAACGAGCCTTCGATTGTTCCTTTGCTGAGAGTAATTCAACTCATATCGCATTATCACCTGGTGACGTGATATTAACCATTTAACCTCTCCATCAAGGTATTCTAGAAACTTCAAAAACGCAATTGTCAAATACAATTTATTCCAAAGATCGTCGAACATGAAAACAGCGAGTGCAAATACAGTGGTTGTGAATATAAATATCGTGGGAAGTTGTTATGAAACTGGAAAATCTCTACGGTGAATTGTTTAGTCACGCAAAGACTTCTAGATTCTTATCTACATCTTGTCGATTCATCTATTATGAAATTCTACTTATAGAAGACTCGGTCTAACTCCTTCAGAACTGTTCACATCATAATATTTGGGTGATTCATACACAAACTTTCCATGAAATATCGTGTGTTCATATAACTAGTCGTGAAGCTCAGCCAAGATGGAAGTTTCTCTCCGTCATCTGCCTCATTCTCCTCATCATCTATAATATAATCATTTTGAAATGACAGAAAATTAAACAATTCCATCATCTGCCTTGGTTCGTTTGATAATTTATCTGCCTGTGAAAATTGAGGAAATTACATACTCGGATGAAACTATATGTCTGAAACGAGATTCGAATGTAGTGGGCAATCCATATGATGATGGTTCTGCAACAAGGATCTGATGTAGAATTGTTATGACAACAAGTCTTGGTTACGGATTTGTGGCGACGGTCACAACGAGAGATTCATAACGCGTCTCGGCTGTATAATCGTATAATACGAAAATTACTATCGTTGCTCCGTGAAAACATCCCGGCTATTGCATTGTACGTTGTAAAACTGAATCATCAGATGATCAGTAGTATTAGGAAACAAAATCTACAACCCACAGTGCATAGTCTACAGATTCTTCATGATCCACTCTCTTGATTATGTTTCTCACAAATCAATCAAAGCAGGGACTTAAAATTTGGTTCGGTGAGAATTATTTCTGATTATTTCTAATTCGGCGTACCAGTTAAGGATCGAGCAACACGGTCGCACTGCTCGTACATGTTCGCTATTGCCACTAAAAAAGCTCCGCAAATCTGACTTTTACTGTCATCTCAACGATGTTTCGGTCCAACCGACCGAAAGCGATCTCAATACAATTATCGCAGCCGAAAACTATTAAAACCAATAGCAGGATATTATTACAGGTAATTTGGAGTCATTTACAAAATGTTATGCACATTTTCACCATCACTTGGACAATTTTAAGATCTTACTTTTGTGCATGTCGTACCAATCGAATGCGTCCACTGTCTACTACCACAATGATACTATCCGCTTCTGGACTATGCCACGCCTTAGTTCAAATATGATGAGAAAAAAGTAAAGTCAACTACCACCAGCACAACGCCGACCTCTATTGTGACTTATCACCTCCAGTGCTGGGCTTGGGTTCCGCCCATGCTTTCTATTATTGTCTGCGACTTAGCATGATCAAATGACCCGACCAATGAACCACACTGATGAGAAAGGTATGAGTCACTTGATTGTGATGAACTTCGCTTCTGCTTTTCATAATTCGTGAGCATTAAAATCAATATTGGAAAGTATTGTCAATGGTATGAAGAACAGTAACCTTGTCATTCCAAAAATGGAACAATTCTCTTGCTTTTCCGATTAATCTATTACTTTCTCAAAAGTATTGTCATCTCTCTCTTTATGCACTGGTTCAAGAGAATCGAAATGATTCATCTCATATCTAAAGTATGATCAGTAACACTAAAGGGACTTAATAATGATTATCAATTGCTACTTCAATAATGACAGATTTTCGGAGATCACATATGTTCTCTAGTTTGAAAAAATCTTTTTCTCAATAATTCGAAAGTGCATACTCTACGTACCCTCTCTCGCATCAGTCATATTGGGAAGTCACTTCATAATTCAACTCAATGAGAAAGTGGTATCTTGGAAACGGTATAGAAGGTACACGGAGAAAGAATTAATGTAAAAATTACTGTGGTAACATAGTAATCCAGGAGTATACTCTCAATACCTTCATTTTTATATTTGTATATCCCAAAAATTATAATTTACTCATGATTTTTTACAATTGAAACATAGTTATTCTTACAAATGATCCCTGTAATAAATAGCAAAAATGAATTTTACAATGTGACATATGAATCATTTCAATGCTGGCTCCTACAGAATGCACTTCGCGTTAT
>JABMBR010008772.1:0-48426 GCA_018881525.1 Meteorus sp. PSUC_FEM 10030008 | reverse complement strand
CATACGATGTTTGAAATCCCGCAATCAGAGCCAATGATAATAGGGCAAATGACACAACTTCAACTTATGGTTGATTCGCTGTGAAAACTCTATTTGAAACACTTTGATTGTTATATCAATCCAACATTCGTTTATCTGAATATCAGTTAGTTTACTTCGAATTGGAACACACGTTTCATTTCTCTATATAAGACTTGAGGAAAGTAACGCAATTCAATTTGATGCTCCCGGTTTCGTTCATCATATAAAATAAATTATATACATTTCATCATTCTGTGGCTCACTAAAAATTCAATTATTCGCTGGGCTCTCAGAAGCATTCGAATAATTTGAACTATCTATTAGGAAACCCCATAAGGTTACACATGAAACCCGAGAATAATTTCAGCGACAAAAATTATTATTAGCAGATTAAATAATATATATTTTTCGTAAAAAATTGATTGGATCATATAGGAATTATGTGTGAGTGTATCTCTCTTCATTGGGACAACAATAATGTGCCCACATCGAAATCATATTTTATTCTGGCAAACAATCCTCGGAAAGCTATACACAATATCAGTCCCAGTATTACAATGGAAAATCGCCTATAGAATCAATTATGCGATATTCGTCACTTCCACTTCAGTTAAAAGAAATAACATCGTGACAGTTGACGCCTTGCTTTATTTCTCAATGGTTCTTCGTTTGCATTGTCACGATCACCTGAAGGTTCATAATAGTCTTTTCCAACATCTCCAACCATGAGACATTGGTGAGGGAACACATCAATTGACTGGCACATCTACCAGTTGTCGTAGCTGACACAAGATTAGATGATATTGAAGTTTCATCAATACTCGAAGGCATTTTCACTTGCACTTTGTCTTCAGTGTTGGATCGTTCATCAGTTGACCCTGATGATTTATTGTCAGGCGTCTCAATTTTCGATTTTTCCTCTAGATTCATGTCAACAATTGATTCCCGCTCATGTTCATTGACGTTAACTTCATCACTACTTGTGGGCACATGTGATGTCGATCTGGAGCTCTCATCTTCGCATTCATCACTCGGTGCTCGTTTACGCTTCTTTGACGGCGCTTCATTTTCTTGTGGTTGTTGTTGTTGTTGACCCGTTTCTTCCACAATTGCATTTCTCGTGCGAGCTAAAAGTGTCTCAAGGGTCTGCTGAAGGGCTTCAGGCGGTTCCAATCTTGTTCCACTACTGTAGACAAGTGCAAGTGCACGCAAATCACCAGTGAGTCTATGGGCTGTCGATTTTATATCAACTGCATCCACCATTGCACTCAATGTGCTCACTAAATTATCGATCAACGAGCACGTTTGTTCAGTTAAAACATGGTTTGCCAATTTTGGAAAAAATGTTTTAAGGAACGCATGTATAGCTGGTACACCGAGGGACGAGCGTTCATCTAATAAAACAGCATCAACATAATCAACAGTATATGATGAACATAACAAAGCAGCAATATGTTTGCGATCGATATGAGCTGCAGTGTGAACATCCAACCATAAACGTGGAAACAATGCTAAATGTAATGGTACACCCTCAAACCCCAACATAGCACTGAGATTTATCAAGGTATCAGTCATACAATCGTTATTAATCGCCAAACGACACATAACATCGATCAACTCGTGATACGGCAAATAGAATTCTAATAACGCACTGTCATACTCAGGATCAACACCTCTGGCAGCCTCCAATTGTGAATGTGGCACTGCCATTTGTACCATTGGCCGTGCTGGACGTGCAGCCATTTTTCCCGATGGCGTTGAACGTCTTGGTAAATAAGGCCCTGGCGGTACAGCCGCATGAGATTCTTGTAATGCTGCATGGCAGTGGGATAGTAATGGAGCCAATATGGATATCGCTTCTGCTGGTACCAACATCACCAGCTCTTTCAGCAAATCGATTGCTAAATTACGTATTTCAGGTGGATTGTACGTGTTGAGGAGCGTCGCAAGTTTTCGTAAGATATCTGGCCATTCTTTGCAATTAGCTAAAATATTCCTCGCATCTGGGCCATCGCGTGCCGTTCGTACACAACGGACTAATTCAACAATTATGGCAATAAGTTCAGCGAGGTCACCAGCGACGTGACAAGCTGTAGCCTCATGATACATTATGTGCAACATGTGAAAAGCCTCGAGAGCCATACCCAAACCGCCATTGTATACGACATATAGACGATCATCATCGGATTCAATAAGGATTCTAAATGCAGAAATGAGTGTCGCCCAGCATGAACGCCCATCCAATCCTTGGAGATACGACGCCAGCGTTCCACGTCGGAATGATGCAATTTCAGCTTCCTCTTGTTCCGTCTGATCGGGATGTCGGGCCACGAGAAGTTGCATCAATTTGAATAATTCATCGACCGCCGTTGAATATTGTGTTGGATGTGGCGTTATGTTTTTGAAAGCCCACTGAATATTTTGATGGGCAGCGAGTTGTCGCGTGAATGCACGTGATTGCTGACAACACAATCGCAGAAGGCCATAGTAAGCTGGTAACATAACACGATTAAACAATACTACATCCTGATCTTCATGATCCGCAAGAATGTAATTAAATGCGATGTTTTTCGTTATATTTGGATTGTGCAAAATCATCGAAACATTTTCTGGACAATCAGAACACACGTGGTACCAAAATAGCAACACAGCTTGTTTGTTATGATGAACGGGGATACTAGGCTCCGATAATTTCGGATGAAATAACGTCCATAAATCGTTTAAATACTGTCCAAACATTAGTTTTTCTGTTTTTGAAATGACACAATATGTGAGCAATGCGAAATATGCTGTCAATTTCATGGTTCCATGTGTCTGGATGTCGATATAATGCCGCGCAGGTTGAAGAAGTCTCAGCAATGCGGTGTAAACCTGATGGAGAGTGAGTGTAGCTTCAGATGATAATTGGAAATCTCTCACGGAATTGCATCCGAGCCCAAGTCTGTGTGCACTTCGATACCCCTGTCGAAAGTGTGTCGACGGTACAAGAGATACAAGAAGAAAAGCTGCAGCTGAACGGACTCGTTGATTCGAATGCTCGATCAGAAAGTGTTGTAACCATGTATCAAGACCTTGGAGAACCCACGCGTGCGCCAATTTGCTTCTGGTAACTGCTAATGCGAGCCAGTCGAGAGCACCATGTGGTGCGACACGTGCTGCATCCCAAACGCGGCTCAATATCAATTGAGTCATGCAAGGTAAACCACTTGGTCCCGACCCTTCTGTTAACAGAGTCAAAAGTTTGAAAAAAGGCTGGCAAATATCTGTATGTTTCGTAATTGCCTGGAATATCATGGTAATAATGTGAATTGCCAATCGATCATTCCAACGACAGAGCGATTGGATGAGGTTCCGCGTCTGATTCAAATTGATCACATCGCGTGTTTGTTGATAGAGGAATGGAAATCCCTTCCCACCTGCAACGGAATTCAAATCGGCTGGTGAAAGAGTTAAACGATGATCGGGACCCCGACTTCGTTCAACCAATGTAGCAATCAGAGTAATCATTTTATCTAATGATGCTGGCCGCAATTTTTCCGCTGGGACAGCCACAACAATCTCTTCTTCCTCTTCTTCTTCCTCTTCACTGACCGTATCAATCATTTCGTGGGTCTTGTGACCCAAATAGAAGTTTATCATTGTAGAAATTGCCTGAACTCGTATTAGGAATAATGTCTCCTCCTCGCCCATTTTGCAAAATTCATAGAGAAAACTGAAATATTCAGTGAGATGTTTAAGATGTTGTTTAGCATGCTCCATTAGGGACAGTAACATCCTCACAAACCGGGTGACACATGATTGAGTGCCAACGCCACTGAAATGTGCGTCATTTACATCATTATCGCTATCACAGTGCAAATATAATGGAGCTTGTGTTGGTCTCAATCTTTGTATCACATGAATGCATAACCTCTGAAACATTTGACGCACCATTTGATTCGGGCATTTGACTAGAATCTGAATGGGCCACCAGGAATCACCAGCCATGCGTTCTAAAAATCTTGCACATGCACCTGATGAACCATTGAATTGTTTGGTTAATAATTCCACCCACTGCACCATGGTGGGTTTTTCTTTTGCATGAATGAATGTCTCCATAAAAAATGACGTTGACAATCCTGCGGACATTTCAGTGACATCGGGTTGTATCGACAATAGAGTTTGCGGTATGTAACCACAAATCTGCCACATGAAACTGAAGTACGTATGTTCGAAAATGTTTTTATCCTGGAGAAAGTGCATGTTATCTTGCCATATCCAATCTTCTAATTCTTTATTGAGTTCCAATTGTTCATGTAACTTCTCAATAAACTGTTTCGGATCTTCGTGTGCTGTTGACACTGCAGATGGACTTGATACAGTGGGTTCCTCTTCTTTATTGTGTTCAACATTTGGGTCAGAACACCATTCATAAAACAGCATATAAGCTGAGTTGGTTTTCTCAAAACTGAAGTCCATGAATTTGTCTGTGACGGAATCATATGTTTTGCTGGTCATTTCTCCGCCGAAGCATTCCGCTGCGATTTGGCTGGGATCAAACGGTTTCACCTCAGCATCATTGAATAAAAACCATTTATCTCTGTTAACAGACGTACGGTCACGTATGAAGCTATAATAATGTCCGCCATCGGCAGTACCAGTGTGGACGGTCACGCCTATCAAATCATATTGATAGTGTTCGACTCTTTGATCATCCATCTCCTTATCCGCATTTACAGTCTCCTTATTTTCACAAACAGTCTTCTCATATCCACCGGCTTCCCGTCCCTCATCGTGACAGTGCTGTTGCATCAATTTTTTTTCGACGTAACCTGACATATCCAGCCTCAAGGGAAAACTGAAGTGTGTATTGACTTTTTCCTTCAGCATGGTGCCCATATTGAATGTATAACGCATTGTATTGAAACACAATATATGAGGAAGTTTTTTAAAACATGCTCTTTTCTCAGCTCGCGCTTTCTTCCCGCATTGCGAACATGTATACATATTATCACCTTCAAGTGTGTCCTTTACAGTTACTTCATCTAAACTTTCATATAGATTCCTCATATCTGCAACTTGACAACGAACTGTATAGAATTCTTCTAATGTTCTACTTACATGTTCGCAGTCTAGAGAAACAACATTATTCGATATCACACCGCAAAACAGTGTTTTTACAAGAGTTTTCAGATCCGAAGTCATTTCTTCGAGTTTCGAAACGAGATCTATGAAAAATTCAGCCATGTCCTTTTGTTCACCTGTATTCAGAGGCTCGTGATTCATTGTGTAAACTCGACAAAAACTTCTCGGATTATACGCTTTCCTCTCCGATTCTAATAGATATGCAAACATCCGTTGGAGTTCTCGCAATGTCAGAGAATGTTTATTAGCACGATTGCAGTCTGCGCTCAGAATCGCTAATCTTGCTTGTGGCATCATGTACAAGTGTTGCATACAACTAGCCATATAGCAAGTTGCACCCAAATTAGTTAAACCAACGTAACCACAGTCGGAGCGGCCGTCCTCATGTGGCCAATAGTCCCACGGATAAGGCGAATGTGGTCCTGGTCTGTGTTGTGCTAAAAGTTTTTCGTGCAAAATCCGATAATTTTCCGGTGCCGATTTCACTAATTCGACTAATAGATCGAATGCCGCCGAACGTGAAACTTGACTTTTACATTTAGGAACATGTTTCATACGAGAGTTAGGCAGGGCGAAGAGAAAATCGAAAACACGATGGAGTAAATTTTGACCTACTTTTGATTGTTTACACGGCGGATTGTGCGACATAATGTTACAAGTGAGATTCAACAATCCCACGAGGGCATCATCTTCGACTGTATTATGTCGAGTTTCTAAATGTTCACGATTCAAAACTGAGTTGATAACTCGACTAGCTAATACTTCCAAATTAATCGTTCCACCAGATTGCTCGGAATCGTCAGATCCGGATTCTTTAATTGCTTCCTCGGGTAGTGCATCGACAAGTCGGCATACCAACCAAAAATAATCCCGACATGCAGGACCATAAGGCTCTTTACCGTCTTCGTGAATAACTGAGTGCAGATGAAGTGGTAGATCCGGTCGCCGTCGATGCGATGGTTGCATGGCTTCCGCTACAACTAGATGTTCTAACAACGTGTTCAACATCGGAACAATCAAATTTGTGGCGCATGATGATCGCACATTTACACCCTCTTCATCGTCTTCCAATCCAGTTGTGCCCAAGCACAACCGATACAAAGCAGTACAGACTTCACGACGTACAGCCGGTTCAGGATCTTCCAATACCAAACGCCGGAGCCAAGTTTGTCCAAATAATTCAGCAGAAAAAAAAAGATTTTGCCGCACATGCATATCACTGTGAAGCCAACAAACTAACAAAGCCATTGCATAATGAATTACTTGCGATCTGCCAAATAATCCAGTTTTATAATGATTCGGATCACGCGGCATTGATGCTTCATTCAATATGCTCGTTATCCTTTGCATGACTGTATCCACTTTCATCATTGAAAGCATCGCGCTACTCAAACGTGGAACAATCAATTTATCCGACTTATGACGTTTTTTCTCTTCTTTGAGCACACCCAGATGACACAATTGCTTGAGTAAACTCGCTAAGCAATCCTGTTGCCATTCACTACCATCACCACGCTCTAAACAACCTGACATGAATATATCAAATAAATGGCGTAAACCGCCATGCTGCACAAAATGAGTTGACCACGGTATCGATGATTCTTCTTGAACAATTTGTGATCCCTTTCCATCACCTGCTACATCATCCGATGCATCACCACCACCTTCATGAATTGGTGTGATTACCAAATTACCCGAACAGGATGGCGGCACCAACGATGGCATTGAGCTCCTTCTGCTCAATGACTCGACAATATAAAGTGAGTACATAAGTTTTTGCGGGCTCGCTGGATCCAACAACTCTGGTAGTGAAGTTTCACCCAATTTCTGGAAACCACGCAATAGTGTTGGACTTGTTGGTAACAGCGTGAGAGTATCCCAAACACGTCTGGACAAGACTTGGGCTTTCGTATGTGGTATTTTTTGTCCACCCTTCACTGTTGATTTCATTGCACTGAGTGTCCTCATCAGTGTAAATAACTGTTCAAAATATTGTGGTCTCAATAGTAAAATTGTTGGCAATGAATCCCGTGGTGGAGGTGGCAGTAATGATGCAGAGTCGAAATCTCGCTTACTACGTCCGGTACCACCACTAGCACTTCCACCTCTAGAACCGGCCGCACCAAGTGAAATGAATACTAGTTGTCCATCCTTAAAACCCATCTCTTGTAGAGTCTTCTCGTCAAAATCAAAAGTCAGTTCTTGACCCTGTGTTATCATTCGAATGGGCCCATCTGTCAACAAAGTTCCGAGAACAGATATATTTGTACCACCGCTACCTGACGATGACGCCGATGATTCCGGAATAGTGGTGCCTGCTCTTTCATTTTGAGTGTCATCCCACCACTTAGCTACTTCAGCTCGCAAGTCTGCAACATAATCAGTATTAAGCAAGGAAAAACTTGTTTTATCGGGAATCCCAGCAGGTTGAACCACTATTTTAATGTGCTGTCCTTTTTCAGGATTGCTCATGGCTACGTGTGAGCCTGCACCACGTCCCTCCAGAGCCCAACGACGTAAATGATAAGCATAACGTTTTCTGAAGGCTTCTAAATGTGTTCTCAGTAATAACAGCGCACGTTGAATACATCGCAGACTGGCTTCTTCATTAGTTTCCAAATCATTACTCGCCGCAGCTAAATGTGTCATACATTGAGACACAAATTCAGCCTCCTGAGTGAGTTGTCGTGACATATAGTAACCATTCAAATATTGAATTGCTGCCATACTAACATCTGTGGATTTTGCACGCAGTGCAATCCTCCATAGAAAATCCATGCCGACAGAATCAACGTCGCGCAGAGGACGATCCAAGTGCGCTGCAGCCAATCGCGCGAGACTGCATAATTGTTGAAATAAACTCAAGCCCGTCATACTGATCGTCTCCGGTGGCAAACTTGGTAACTTCCGCATACACAAATGTTTAAGTGTGTCCATGCCGAGAGCATGTTGCTCAGTAGATTTAGCTTGACTCAAAAGCCAACTGAACAATTCGTCAGCACACAGCGGATCCTGAGCAAGACATTGCCATAATATGTCGACTTGTTCCAAACTCAAACGAAAACAGTCGGGCGATCCGAGTGGTGAGAATATTGATGACAAAAATTGTAATCGAACTTGAACTTCAGTTTGATGGGAATATAAATGTGGCGACATAGCATTCGCGCTATTTGTATTATTTGTGTAATTATTCGTGTATGTCTTCAGATTATTGAAGAAATGTTTCATCATACCACGCTCCCGATCAGCCCAGGTTGTTATAGTATGAGCATCCATGGCTCCGAACTGTTGGAAGCTGGCTAATAGTTTTGGCAACAATTTCAATGATACAACAACAGAACGATTGGCCGCGAGATTTTCCAAACAACCTTCGATGAACTTCATGGGTATTAAACGATCAGCATTGTAACACAAAAGATTGCACAGAGCCTTTTCTGCTTCCAAAGCTAAACCTTCGCATAATTGACCAATCTTATCGTCTTGAAGTATATCCCAGAGTAACGTATTGCCGGGTTTGCACACAGTGTCTAAGTTGAATTGTGAAGCAAATCGCGTTGCTATAGATTGCTGCCTCATTCCCTGTCTACGTGCTTGTGGCGGCCGAAAAACTGAACGTCTCATACTCATCGTATGTTGTGCATGATGATGATGGTGATGTGGATGTTGATGGTGATGGTGATGCTGATGCTGATGCTGATGCTGATGCTGATGCTGATGCTGATGCTGATGATGATGATGATGATGGTGATGATGATGATGATGATGATGATGGTGTGGGTGTGGATGATAAGCTTGCAATTGAATAGCGGTCAAATGTCGAGCTGCCAGTTGTGCCAACTCTTCCTCGCAACCACTCTCTTCACCATCAAAATCAGCCATATTTTTTTCACTCTTGTTAGATATACGACTACTATACGAGCCCTCTTCATCTGAAAGCATCTCATCCAATCCTGAGGGCAGGAACGGCTGTCCCGTAGCATGAACCAGACCCGCAAGTTCGGATATTACAGTCCCAGTAGTATCAGCAGTGCCAGCAACCACACCAGCTGCGACATTGTCACTATCATCGTCGTCGTGTGAACTATCAACTGAATCGGGGTGTCGTGTCATTGATCCATGACTAACTAAAGACATGTACTTGTCACTATTTTTACTTGTGCTGCGAATTAATGCAGTTGTTGGAACTTGTTGGTCACTCGGCTCCAACAAAGATCTTTGCTGTTGCTTCACACAATCTAATGTCTCCTGTCCTTTTTCATCCTTTGATGGATCTAATGAGGCGGGTTCGACCCGGGATTTCTCATCTGCGTCAATCGAATCTTGACCTTCACTCGTTAAATCTTGTGACTCTCTATCGTCGATCATATCAATTTTACCCTGTGTTTTCCCACCCACACTTGTCAATCGCTTTTGCGGTGTCTTCCGTCTCCGCCACACCTTTCTCGTTTTTTTCTCATGGACAATGGGTTCTTCCGTCGCTGATTTCTCCGTATCAGCTTCAGCATCCGACCCACTATGTTGTTTGGTCATTTTTCTTTCATACAATGGCGCATCGTTATTTATACCATCGTCGATTGGACTCCTGGTAGTGGGTGGTGTACTCAACATCTCATTGACACGATCAACTTTTCCTGAATGAAATTCAACAATCTCTAAATTGGATTGTACCTCTATTCGATCAATATTTCCTTTCGTTTTACCATTACCCTCACAGTCACTATTATCACCCCGCGGTTGCTTTCGTGGAGATGGACCTTCGGATGGAGCAGGACTTGCTTCCTCCTCGTCCTCTTCTGGACTGCTCCCATCCATACCACTCGGGTCACTACTGCTGCTCTCAACATCTTCGGGACCACGCGATACATTACGATTTTTAATTGTCAAACCGCCAGGATAACCTGGAGCCCCTGATGTCCAAATGAATTTGATCAGCGCTGATCCCAAGAACAAACTTTGCTCTGTATGGTCTTTCGGCTCGAGTTTACCCAGCAATGAATAAAGATGTAGAACTGGTGTCGGCGCCAAATGTTTAACCAAAGGCGCCAAGAGATCATAAACTGGCCGAGCACAATGTTTCAATTGCGCTGCTTGCCACATCGTGTCCATGTCAGTTGGAGATATTCGTCCCTCCATAGCCAAGAAGCTCAAAACGATATGACTCTGTTTGATCACTTCGACGTGTAAATTCGGACCAAATATATGGGCAATTATATTATTTTCTGTTAACCATGCAGCTAACGCATGACCAACTTGTTCCACTTCGGCGACAGTTTCGCTATTGCACAACTCATTAAATGCTGTAATATGAGCATTTATTTGGGCAATGCCCGCTAATCTCATTGTTAGTGTTGTACTCGTGAAATATTTAAAAGCCAGATCTAATCCATCCCGATCGAACGTTGGCAATACAGCGTCGATTGGATCTTTGACTGCCGTCCACATGAATTCTGCCATCGTTCTAACAGCTGGAGTTCGCAATTCTTTGTCACCCAAACGACACATATACTTCATCACACGTCCGCGTAATGGGACGAATAATTGTACAACACTGCTGTAATTGAGCCATAATTTTAAATTACATATCACTGCGACCATTGAATGAGCTAAACCAACAGGCAGTGGTTCCTCCATATCGAAACAGGAAGACATCAGGTTGAACCCACCCTGATGGCAAAATACTGAAACCGCTCGTATTAAAGGTGCTGGAACTTCAGGTTCGTGTGGTTCACAATAACCGCCCTCATCTTTAACTGGTGCCAATGGATTCAATGCACCGCTATGCTTCATCGTGATGTATAAAGGGAAATTCAATAAGAAGATCTTGGATAATAGGTGAAATAACTTTTCACGATCTTGCTGAGACCATCGGTATTTCGACTTGTAATCAGTCATCGCCGTCGTTTCATTCGTTGAGGCTTCCTTGCTTTCTTTCTTCATTTCTGCAGCCTCTGATTCCACCTCCTCTTTCGATTCTTGCACAGTTTGTTCGGTCTCTTGCACAGCTGATTCATTCTCCAGTATGACATTTTTCTGTTGGATTTCTTGCAACTGCTGGAGTGTACAAAGGACTACACTCTGTGTTAAGCGTACGAATCTGTCAAAATTTTTGGACTCTCGATAACAACACATGCATTGTCTGGAAATTAGAAAAAAAAAGACGAGATGATAAGATGAAAATGTTCGTGTGACTCCACTGACATGTATCCAATTCATATGCAGAATTATTGTTTTTTATAAGATGTACCTCTGAACCCATTGATTGACATAATGTAATATTACGTCTACGTCAACAGCACATAAAGTAGCAATGTCATCTTTCTCCTTCGAGGATCGCTCCTCGTCTGGAAGACAAGTTGAGTGTCATTATTTCACACTTACATTCACGAGATAATGTTTGGAAATCTAAAAGATTCATGCGGAATATGTGTATCTCTTAACTTGAAGGGAAAAGAATAGATAGGAAATTCTGCAATCTCTTTTCCCGATATAGGCAAAGTTATTCTTCAAAAGTCGAATAACTACAGATATCAACCGAAGTGAGTTATTATATCAAGAGCACAGTCCAATGGTTAATCATCCGTGCCAAATATTACAATCATTTATGAGCATTGACTAACAATAACAAAGAACGGTGGGTTGCAAATAAATAATACATTCGTGTAGCTTACAAGAAAGCAGAAGGTCGTGAAAGTCAGCGCACACATCGCACATGATTGTCCTCTCTCGTATTCCAATAATAAACAATGATCATTTAATGTTTATATGTTGAGATTGACATTATTTCCACCCCAATCACACGTACATATAACATCAACATTTCTCTATTTTATATAATTTTTCAGTTGATCGTCAACAGTTGATTAGTTTCACAGTCACCATATTGGTTGTGGAGTTTTACTCTTTTGCTTATTGCTCTCTTTCTTTTCCCCCGTTGTCCTATCATCTCTTTCTTCCCCGTTCCCTTCTCCGTCACTCGTACAAATACGTACATACGTTTTCCACTACCTAGCTACATATTATGATTTTATTTGTGTGTGTGCATTATGTACACGATGAACTCGTTTATCGATACAGGGTTGCGGTCTATCTTGTTGTCTACTTCATGTCCTGCATTTTCTTGCTTTAACTTTTGAATACTTGTATGAGCATGACCCTAACCTATTTATTTTACTTTGGTTACCACAATTTTCTTATCATTTAATCAAAACGAATGATGAGCCAGCTTATTCATTCCAGGAAAGAAACAACGAATGAGCATGAATAATAAAATTATAATATGATACATGATTGTCGGAAAATGCATTGAAGATGGAGTTGGACAATATATGAAATATAGAAGTGACAGATTCCAGCTGACTTTCGACGCGCCATCTTGAATTTCCCATATTAATACCATTCATGTCAATGGGATGCGTTCAGATATTTGAAATGCATATTATTTGAAGCCATCATACTGCATCATATCATTACATAAGAAAAGCAGCGGAGTGTAATGAAAGATGAACGGCATACATTAATAAATCATTCCGTGATTGAAGATGGTGTTGGTGACTTAAAAATTGGAAACCTCTTCATGAGAACAGTTAAATAGAGGTTGGGGAAAATCCTCGCATTTGACAGCGAATGACAGATGACTGTCTCTTTCAGGAGCGTGCAAGAGTCGGGTGTCCCTCTAATGAACGGCCATTGACCCCGATGCATTCAACAATTGTTCCAATAATGCTATCTGCACATCGATTTGTCGAAGTATTAAAGACACCGTTTTGAGTGTAACATAAATGGATGGAGCCAATGGTAATGGCGATTTCAAAATAGCCGAAATATATATTCCCAACATTAAGTACTTTCTTCCGACAAGCACGTCCCTGCATGTAGAAAGAGCACACATGAGCAACCAAACACATACTCATTCCTCTCGCTCCCCGCTCATCTACAGCGTAATAAACAAATCTCTGCCTCTTCGTCGCTGACAAAAATACAATCGATTCATCGTAAGAGCTGTGAAATATTCTTCTTTGAAATCATTATGCATACATCATTGCTCCCCAGTGATAGAATTGGTTTTGTATTACGCCAGTAATCAGGAAATATTCTAAACATATGATTTCACAGGTATACACCTATTTGTGGATCGGTGGAGACGTTTTCGTGACAGGTTTGCGTGGGAGGCCCAAGAATGGGTAGCACGGATAAAGCAGTCATCACTGGTTTCATATGCAGATTATGTAGCAAAATGAATCGTTTTGTTATACATATATATGGTGAGGAAGGCGAAAGAATGAAACTTGCCGAAAAAATAAATGCCTATCTTCCAATCACGGTGAGTAATTCATTCTGTTAATATTTCACAACAATATTTTTCTGTACCGGAGAACCGTCGTCTATGAGATGGCCAATTTATCATCGGGTCATACCCAATTCTCATGAGTGTGGAACAACCTCTATGTGACATGTTATTCTCCAATGCTACTATTCAGTTGGTTCTTACTCATTTCTGTTCTCCCACCGCAGGTGAAAATGAATGATCCTTTGCCAAAAACTGCTTGTCTCCATTGTATTGAACGACTTGAGGCCCATCATGAATTAATGGAGAAAATAATAATAGCTAGGAAACGCTTAGGGATGGAGTCTGATATCACTCGAATGTCGGCATCACCGCAAATGCCAACGATAATGAATGATGTTCAGACATCACCGTCATCTATTCCAATACCACGAACAACGACGATAAGTGTTGACACGCCGCCAACGTCAATGTTTCTGTCATCGTCTGTTGATACGCCGCCTTCAACTAGTCCTCCGCCGTGTTGACAAAATTGAACACTAAAATTAAAAAAAAATGATACTATGAGAAGAAAAAAATAATATAACAGTCATATTTCGTTCAAATACGTCCGACGAAGTTTCTTGTATGTTTCTACTCCATTTTTTTGATTCACTTATTGGATGATGGGGAAACGTGTCAACGAGAAAATGAGGCAAAGAAGATTCTGGAACGTTTGTATCAATTTGGAACTTATCGTGAATTCATTCCCAGGTGCGTGCCAAGATAAACGCCAACTTACATGCATAGTCCAACACCTATCTGTACATGAATAGACATTGAATTATGTCTAAACATAGATTGTGTCGTTATGATAATCAATTAGTCCTTAATTATTTTGACATATTTATGTTTCATAGCACTATCTTTATTTTTGCCAAAAGAAAGGCAGGTGGGTGAAGTGCAATGCTTAGGTGCCTTCGACAGATTCATTGTGTTTTTTTATGTTCATCATCATAACGTGTACAATAATAACAATCCTCCGATATATTTATTGTGTCATGCTGATCCGAACTTCTAGTTCAATCAATTTGTGTAAAATCATGAATTGTGGTGTGAATCCTCATCTTTAGTATGTCAAAACTCATGTATCAAGTTGGAAAAAATCATCGTATTTGAAATTTTTATTTGAAAAATTTCATCAAAATTGGAACAAAGTAAGATTCCTCTTGTTATACAATTCCTTTCCTTCATATAGTTCAATACTGAAGATAAGAAAAACCGAGAAAGTTACTTATTTGATACGCTTTATATAATTGGATAAAATATTTATATATTTAAAGAATTGTTTACTCCTTCCGCAGCAGATGAGCTCGCGCAGTCACTATATATTTACACGACAGTCAATAAATTGTAATCTGTATGTTTAATTTCTGCAATGAAACTGTGTTGTCGTATTGAATGTGCTACGAATGATTGAGATTAATTAATGGAAAAGCCGGAGATTATCCAGAAGGAAAAACTTAGCATGTGTATTGACTCCACTTCGATGGTTGGGGATAATTTTTTTGACTTAGGTGAAATTTAAAAAAAAAACAAAATTTGAAAACAATTAGAATGACCGCCGTGTGCGATAACAATTATATTTGTACAATTATATCATAGATCATGTATTTTTCAATGCAATGCGCGTCAGGATGTTATCTAGAGTCACATGCATGAATCGGATACAATTCATCATATCTGATCACCGTGTATAAATTCTTCCTACTATAATCATGTAATAAAATTACAATTGCCGTACAAAAGTTTTAATTAATAATTATCATTAGTTCATTTGTAACGTTGGTGTGTACGATTCTTCTCTCGAACGATAACCGCAATTCCCAAACCACCTCCATTCTTTCATTATGCAGTCTTAAAAATATATCTAATGATGTTTTTCCCCCTTCTTTCATCACTGAAGACATTAATTGAGAAGCGATATTTTTTGCAAATAGATTCCAACTGCGATAATTCAATTACAATGTTTTTTCTCTATTTTTCATTATATATCACATTGTCCGGCCAATTATTTTGTACTTTTCAAACATTCGCACTAGTTTAGCGAAAAATAATGAAAAAATAAAAATGACACAAATAACCAACCAAAAATATATGCAATGAAATATCAGTACATAAAGTGACTTTTATGTCAGTTGAATATCCTAATCTTGCACAATTACATACTATATCTACAATTTACACCTCTCATCTCGTGTACATGGGAGAATGCCTGATTTTTCACCAATAAATCAGTGCATCCGAAGGTGGCAGAGATCAAAAATTTTTTGGAAGCCATCAACCTGACTCACTCTCTCCCCCTGCCTGTATTTACACATTATTATAAATATCATTAATAATAATATTGTTATTCAATGCAAATTGAATGTACACAGACATTGCAATTCTTCGAATTTCAAAAACTACTACATCATTATTTTATAGATAGTTTCGATTCCATCAAGAACAGGCTTGTTGCGTTTCTGCTTTGGCTGCTTTCATAGCTATAACAATTCGAATAAAAATTATGGAACGAACATATTATTTACATAATCAATCGAATTCTTACAAAATGAATTAAACAATCAATTGTTTAGTCTTCTAACCTTCACGTTCTCTTCTTCTCAATTTTTTCCGACGTCTCTCGATACCCGCAAGCTCAACCTTTTCAGCGTTGTACGTCTTCTTTATTTCTGTGAGTTTCTGGAGAAGAACTGCAATCCTCTGACTACTGTCCAATTCTGGATCTGTATATGGAAAGAAATGTGGTTTTCATTGTTGACATATCTCTCAGGGTTCGATACGAATTGTACTGAATATGAAAAAACAATCAACTCACCGAGCTCAACATAAAAATTATACTTCGTAGGTTTAGGCGATTTTGATGTACTATTGAGATCTGTTATGCCATTGATATGACTTTCTGCCACAATAGACGCCGAATTATTAATTGCTAAGTTGGAACCTTCACTTGTGTCATCGCTATCACTTCCTCCATTCCCAGCTTGCCGTGTTTGTCTGGTGCTATGTCTCGTAGAAGTTTTCTTGCCTGCATTGCTCCCACATTCTGAACTCTTACGATTCCGCTTCCGCTTCTTAGGCGATATAGATTCTTCGACCGCTCTCTTAGGCGCTTTCGTTTGCCTCTCACTATTCATGCCTTCAATGTTAGACAATGTGTCGTCCTCACTGTAACCTGACGGGCCTGTACCAACTCCAATACCAACATCAACAGCACTATCAGCACCACCTCTATCATCATTATCCGTTTCAAAGCTGTCACGATTCATCTTCACATTGTCTTCCGACATTGGGGATGATGCACCAGTTCTTTCATCGCCACGGGGTGAACCAGAGATGTTGGAAATCGTTGAATCGGGTGTTGTAGGCGGTGTATTATCCATAACTGGAGCCGCATCATTACTCTCACGTCGTGGAGGTTGTACTGCCGCGGCAACTGGTGGTTGCTGATGCAGTGGTTCCGGCTGTAGTTGTTGCTGTTGAGGCTGTTGGTGATGATGATAATGCGGTTGCTGTTGTAATTGTGATGATTGTTGCACTGGCTGTTGTCGATTAGTCGGAACAATATTAAGCGGACTTGGAGAAGTGTGTGGAACAGAAGCTGCACAGTTGGAAGAGACTGTTATGCTTATTGATGCTTGACTTGTACTTTGTCCGCCAGCCGTTGGGGCACTAGCAAAAGGCATTTCCAAGAGCACAAGTTTTTTCTCAATAGTTTCGTTCTTTATCGATACACGATCGACTACAGCATCATGCTCCACAAGGTCCATTGTTGGTGCTGGTGAGCCGGGGATTTCTTCTTCACATAACAAGTTCATATTCTCACCTTCCTCTTCTGTTTTTATATTTAACATGATTTTCGATTCAACCAGGAGTTGGTTCTGTTGTGATGTTGCGACTGGTTGGATTTGAATCACTGAATTATTATTGGGCGATTCCTCAAGTTGCGATTCTTGCAGTAAATCCAATTCAGCTTTCAGTTTGATATCAAAATTGGACGGCTCATGTTTCTCCTCGCATGACTCAGAATTATCGATCACTAATTTTTGTTCCGAATCACTACTATCTGTTGAATCAACAAACTCCTGACTCAATACTTTTTTCCGTTTTTGCTTCTCGAATTCTTTCGGTTCTTCTTTTACGATTCCCATCTCAATCTCAATGATATCTTTATTAGTCCAGTCATCATCATGCTGTTCGATGACGTTTCGTGTATCCAATTTTTTCAATTCGGTTTCCATCTGCGTTTTCGTCTGCATCAATTCTTCATCTTTCTGCTTAATAGTCAAATCAGGTGTTTCGCGAGATCGTTCTTCGACCTGACCTGATGATTCGTCACAATCCTTCTCCTTTTTCAATTCCTGTTTCACTTTGATTTGCTCCTCAATCAGAACTTTCGTTCTTCTACTATAACTTTCCGTCTTTTTCGCGGTTTCCTTAATATTCTTCTTCAACTCAGATGAGTCATCGTCACGTTTTGCTTCCTTGGGCTTTGATTGTCTGAATGCCATTGCTGCAGCGGATAATTTCTCTTCGATTGTGGATGTAGCTGGTAACCGGGTGCTTATTGGTGCTGGAATCAATGGTGTCGCAAGAGTTGTGGTGGTTAAAGAAGCAACACATGAAAGTTTGCACTCAAGAATTTTTCTGTCTGGTGTCGCCGATGTTACAAGATTCGAGACAGAAAAACCCCCGGACGGTCTTTCCTCTTTTTCTTTCGATGCTAATTCGGTTTCTTCATTGAATTCCATCCGATCAGGCGTATCATGAACCGGGAATATTTCCTGTTGATAAGTGAATAAATTTCCTTGTCCTGTTTCAGCGACTTCAGCCTCAGAGATTATCAATCGATCTTCTGGATCATCGGCATCTGCACCGCCATCATCATTACCTGGCAAATCCGTGAATAACAAGTCGATAGTAGTATTATCTTTGATCTGTTCTTCACTTGCTGTTGATGCTGACGGCGCTGAAATCGGCGGTGAAACTACCGGCGGTGTCGGACACCGCGGCAGATTTTTCATGGAATTGATTGAGATAGGTTCGCAAACTTTATCCATTGGTTCTTTCATGCAAGCATACTGAGGAATTTTCGAAATATCAGTATTACTCCCTTCCGCAACATTATCATCGGGACGTCTCATCGGTGTTCGTCGTATTTTACGTTTAGAATCAATTTCTGTCTCAGATTTGCTTTCTTTCGAAGTCACCATCGAGATGATTGAGGTTTTCTGTTTTTTTTTGTTCGGACTCTTCGGTTCTTCATCGAATACCCGTTTTTTCGATTTGTCTTTGTCACTTGACGAATCGCGTTTGTTCCTGACTTCGAATTCAAATGGTTCAGGCTCTTTGAATTCATAAACATCTTCAGTCGGAGATGGCGAGGGCGGTGCGGGTTTAATTGATACAGGTTGGATAATCATAGGCTTTATATCAATAGGAACATCTTCAATCGTCATATCATCAGGCTCTTCTTTTATTTGCTCCTGTAAATCCTCAATGTGTGGTTTGATATCCTCATCTCCCGAATTTTCCGGTTCCATGCGTATAACTTCCATTTTGACTGCTTTATCGAACCCCTTTAACTCGGATCGTATTTGATTCAAATCGAAATCACGACCTTTAGGCTGCTCCTCTTGTCCATGCGTATTGACGCGTCCGAACGTATCCGGTACTTCGTCATCATCATCATCTTCCTCGTCCTCATCCTCTTCCTCATCTTCATTTTCATCAATGTCTTCTTCATCATCATCCGGACCACCACCACTGTCAGGTTCTGATTTAGTATCCACTATTTTTGTGATTGTCCTGCGCAATCGTCGAGTTCGTCGTGGTTCATCACTGGTCTCCTTGTCATCCTCATTGTCACTATTTTCATCAGGCTTGATTCGATCTTCAACGCGTCGCCTCACCTCCCGCCTTCGTCCGACTTCAGTGTTACGCGATCTCGTTCGTGCTCGTTCCGGCTCTGTAGTATCAGTCTCATAAGCATCGCTATCCTCACTCTCTGTTGCCACTGACAAATCCGTGTGCCCAGACATTCTCCGAGTACGTCGACGCAACTCAATACCCGTTGATTCAGTGTTTCGGGTATTTCTCGTTGGGCGATTGCCCGCAGGTGTAGCTGGACTCTTAGTTCGTGAACTGGAACTTGCAACTGATAGTGGTGTTGTTGAACGCATTGGCTGTGTACTCTCCCTATCTTTAGTCGACATTGATGCAATTGAAGGTGCGGCTACAACAGTTGAAGTTTTCGAGGTGGAAGGAGCAACGCTTTGTGCGCGACGTCTTCCTTGCATTCCTGTACCAGCCACTTTTGTAGAAGATTTGCTTAATGTTGTACTAGGAGTTTGGGGTCTGGGTGTGGTTTTTGTCCTCTTAACTCGTCCCTGTGTCTGAGTGAAATTTTGAGCAATTCTTGTTGCCTTAATCCACTCATCGTACCGTGTATTCCACCCGGTATAGTGGACAAGATAATCTAACTCTGCGCTACCATCAACTTGTTGAATGCCGATCACTTTGGCTTCATAGGTAACTTTAGATTCATGAGTTGGTCCATAATAAACCTTCAATCTATCTCCAAATTGCACAGGACCCTTGTAACATGGTGCTGTTGTATTTTCAGCACCGCTGTTGTCATCTCTGTCACCACGTGATTTCTCAATGTCTTCACGCTTCTTTCTGCCTCGTTGTTGTTTCTTCAATTCATCGTCTGTTAATCGACGAGGTTTAGTTGAAAGATTAACTCGATTTTTCTCTAATTCGTGTGACGGCGTTCTCGTCTCTTTAGTTTCCTTCCCCTTCGTGTCCTCTTTTGATTTGGAACGCGTTTTCGTCGTATCGTCATCTTTTTTCGATATGTCTTTTTTTGTCATCACAATGGTAGCACCACTAACTGATGATGAACTACCTTCTTGTTTACGTTTCTCATGAGATTTCTTCTTCGGTTCGTCTTTAATCTTTGTTATTGTTTTAGTACGGCCCAACGGCACAGGCGTAGACCGCGCCGGTGGTTTCTGTGATTTCTCACTGCTCGATGATTCGGCGGACTCAGCTTCGACGTTGATGTCACTCTCTTGGCCACTTTGGACAGATTCCTCTGGACACTCCTTTTTCCTCACTGGTCTAGGTTGCTCTTTCTCTTCCTCCTTGACGATTTCCCGTGGTGCTGACTGAATTGGTTCGCGGATCTTCTCATCTTCTTCTACACTTGATGTTGAAACTTTCTTCTCCTCCTCAATATCGACTTTTTCTTTTTCCAATTTGATTGGCGCAATTGTTTGGAGACTGGTTGGCACTGGTGTATTGCGATCTTTATCTCGAATCAAACTGCGTCCAGGCCGTTGTTTTCGTGTGCTTCCACGTGGATGATTTACCATTGTACATCCAAGCTTCCGATAAAAATCTTCAAATGAGTGTAGAAATTTTTTGTACGCATGTTTCACTAAATTATGCGTGGTAGGTGTAGACTGCATTGAAATCCCAAGTCGGCGGGTTATTGACTTCCATTGATTTTGATTGGTGACACGATTATAGCCGCCCAGCTTATAAACACCACGGAATAACCGATATAGATCAATATCCTCATTGCCAATCATAGGACAATTATTTATTGGTGTACCTCTATCGTCCATGAATTTGTATAATTGCGCAACAAAATGATCTTTCTCTTCCCTGGGTTCGTCGTCTGATGTATCAGAGTCTAAGTCTCCATCAGTGTCACTGTTGCCGCTTGACATACTGTTACCAAATAATGAATCTCTATCCCAATGCGGTGGTAATTCATTTTTCTCAAGGAATAAAAGTGCTTTTTCAACAGCAACTTTCAATCCACCATTCTCCACTCTCAATCCCAGTTCCTTCGTGAACTCAGTAGCCTCTTTCTTCGGAACAGTGTAGTATCTTGCATCTTTGAAAGAACGAACGAGATAATCATCACGAACACGAATTCTCACTGTATCCTGTGCAGTCGGTGCTACGACTAATCCTGGGAACCAATTGTCCTTCTTTTTTTTATCACCGAGTTCAACACAAACGACCCTCCCTATTTCAGGTTCAGTTTCAATGCCATCTTTACCTGCAGAACCTGAACAAGATGGACTCCCACGCGGTGGACTGCCTTCATCCTCACTACTGTCATCCCTTCAGGTGTAAAATTCAGCCGCAGCAGAGCAAAATGAAACAGAAAAAAATTCGATAAATTTAGAATGTCAAAACTTACATGCATTCGTAACAAACTCACTGTGCTTGCCTCGAACGTCTGCCACGACGGCCACCAATAACTGGATTCCCAAAATGTTCAGGATGTGTCAAAGGTAGTTGATCCAAAGTCTCACTTTCGGCAAAATGTCGGCCACTCTTCAAGCATAATGCAGTCCTTCTCAATGTCGTGATATCACCATCATCAAAAACAACTGTATATTGACTACAATCTTGAATTTTTGTGATCGTTGCATCGACAAAGTCTTTCTTCTCATTGTGACGTGCCTCTACTGATGCACCAACTCGTAAAGTCCCTTTTATTTGATCATCAGTCACTGTTGCTGTGCCTAATCCTTGTTTGTACGTAACACGACATTTAACTGAACGTACGACTTTACGTATTTTCGCTTCACAAAATGCGCCCTTGTACTTAGCACTCACCTCAGTGCCCACCGACAAGTACGGTGGATCGTCGCCCTGGAACATGAAGAGAATGAGAGAAACTTACTCTAATCACCATATATTGTGTGACAAGAACATCAATGATTATTTTACAACTGCATAAGATCCGTTTCGAGCATGTTGATGATGCATAATCGAAACAAACAGGCGATATCTTATTCTGCGACTTCATTCGCGGAATAGCTTTCTATGGCATCTACTGGGATATTGAAGTTCGCAATGGTATTACCCGTGAACATGAACGAACTCTGTAACCTCGAGACTCATATATGATGAAGAATAGATTTGCACGAAGTTTCGGAGTGTCTTAAGTACATATCTATAGGAATTCGTAGTGACTTGAATCAAAATTAACTTCAATCAATCGTATGAAAAGACCATGGAAGATATCACACAGCTTTTTTTAATTCATGCTCCATTGATTTTTCCCACATTGATGTACTCATAATGAATATGAAACAATTTTCTCACCCGTATACAATATCGCGGGTACAGAGCTTGTTTATTAATGGAAATCGTCACGCACTTCGTTCTCTCCCGCCCGTTTGCTTACCAGCATTTTCTATCGTTCTAAAGACTCCATGTACACGATCTTGCGACAATGAAGCAGGCAAGGCATGAAAGAATATGTTATCACAAGTTATGCAGCATACACATTCACACACGTACGGTGATTAATCTTCTTATTTTGTCACATAGAGAATAGTCACTTAGATAAACCACTATAATAACGTCTGAAAAAGATGAGCTCTTCCCCTTGTGTGATCAAATGAAAAAGATCGAAATGTTGACCTGTTTCTGAGGCTGGCTCTCCATTCATTCGGTTTGTACGGATACTGATCAACACTGATCACCCACAAGCAGTCTGTACGGCGAATGACGATGGCTCCATACTTCCATAGCCTTTCCACTCTTCACTGCTCTTCTATTCTGGTCGGGCAAACATATCAAACCCTCTCACTTGCACACACTGATATTCATTTGGTTGGAATTCTGAACAAACTACTGCTCATTCCTACTCGTCGTTTTCAACCATTTCAACTCCAATTGTTCGGCTAAATTCGACATCGTATATCCTCCTTCCCATCACAAAAATTCAACTTGCTTCGGGAACCATCGGTGTGCCCCCTCCTCTTGACACTGGTTCCGATAATAATAAATAAAGAGGCTGGCGCAACCACCACAATCTCGGTGAGTCGATGCAAGGCAACGCATAATCTACATATGTGTGTTTACAATGATGGTGTGTGTGTGTGTGTGTGTGTGTGTGTGTGTGATTCGTACTGATGTTGTTCTTTATTATTAGGGTTTATCTACAAGTAGAGACACTGAACTGTAGCATCGAAATCCTCAAAATCCAGTTTGACGAATGAAAAGTTGGGATAGCATGTATGTACTGATGTGATTGGCTAATCGCATAGTTACTCAATTTCATTCGCTTGTCTTTTCCGCGTTCTCATTCTTTCGATGCTCGTATTTGAATATTTAGTACCATAATGATTCAATTGTGCACTAATTTACAAACCGACGATTGCAACTCATCAATAGGGTAGAAGAGATAACGAATCAATGAAAGTATATAGTGTCGAAAAGAAAAACAGGTTTCATATTTAACAATCATTCATCATAATACGATGACGAGAGAACGGAATAGGAATATAGTGAAAGGTAGCCGCCGTGACAAATAATTTCAGAAATTCGCGCCATCGTTGAAGGAACACTTCGGGAACCAAATGAATAAAATTTTTCCGCTTCCGGATTTCATGTCCTTGTAAGCATCGGAAGACGTTCTACAATATAAGTTATACACTCTTTTGACTGGCCTCATGAACATCCGGGCGGTAATATTTGAATTGTCCACTGCATGCCATTTCCATTTGATTTTGTGTTTAATGCTGATGTCAAGCCTTCCCAACGCACATAATTCTTTAATGATCCATAATTCATGAAGATTCACACAATCAGAATTTCTTAGTATTTCCTATGGGAAGATCTATATTTTAAATACAATGATATTTCTTTGAGCCGCTCCTGTTCATTTGGAATATTCGCTCTCGGTAAGACGCGGAAACAAAATGGCGTCGAATACAGAAGTGCCGGGAGACATCACTGAGAACAATACGATAACGGCTGCGAATAATGTAAGTAAATTAATGTCATCAATATCGAGATAGATGTGACATTTGTATTCAAAATCGGCGTACAATCAATGTCTGTCTTCATCATTGACTTGTTACTCATTCTCAATCATTCCATCATTATTGTGTCGGCTATTGCCTGATTTTTCTTTCCTTTTTTCGACTTGGAGAACATGCTTCCGACTTTTCGTCAACGCTCACTGGATTTTTTCGCCAAATACTTCGAAATACTCGCGAATCATATGATAACACTGGATTAGATTGCGATAGCCGTCCGTGTGATTAGCACAGGGAAACATATCATATTGCAAATTGTGGAATATCAGAAAATAATCAGTACTGGTTTTTTCTACACGTGAGGAAATTTATGGTTCGAGTGTGAGCACACCATCATTGGACTATTATCAAGTAATGGACGCCATCCATTTTGGCGGGCACGTGGACGCCAATTGTACTCCTGTTACCCGTGTGCTTTTTGTAAATGAAGTCATAATTCTGTGATTTCATGAAATAAACTACTTTTTCATTTTCCAATTCACCGAGATTCGATTGACCATGAAAAATATTGTAAATACAATTCAAAAGCATCATTCTTTCATAAATCGTATAACCCTTTTCGTCTCTTCACTGTTGCAGCGGCATGCGACATCATGTTGTGAATCTGTTTTTCTGAGCAATTTCAATAACACCCAATGTGAATCAGTTCCAAGTTTTTATGAACTACCATCGAAATTTAAGTTGTCTTTTGTGTTTCAGACATCGAAAATGGAAACAATGGAAGTAGCTGATCCTGTACCCATAACCAATGACAAAATTCAAGAAAACTCTAGCAGCATAAATAAAGAGGATGGTGCACCAACAAATAAGAAAGTGTCTGTTGATGAAATGACGTCACGTGATTATTATTTCGATTCTTACGCTCATTATGGTATTCATGAAGAAATGTTGAAGGACGAAGTGCGGACAATAAACTACCGTAATTCAATGTACCACAACAAACATTTATTCAAGGGCAAAGTTGTGTTGGATATTGGATGTGGAACGGGTATATTATCAATGTTTGCCGCTAAAGCAGGAGCTGATAAAGTTATTGGTATTGAATGCTCAAATATAGTTGAATATGCCGACAAAATTGTTGAAGCAAATCAATTATCTCATATCATTACAATAATTAAGGGAAAAGTTGAGGAAGTTGTGCTACCTGATGGTATTGAAAAAGTTGACATAATTATATCAGAATGGATGGGCTATTGCCTCTTCTATGAGTCAATGTTGGATACTGTGTTATTCGCTAGAGATAAGTGGCTTAAACCTGATGGTATGCTATTCCCCGATAAAGCCACGCTGTACATTTGTGGTATCGAAGATCGCCAATACAAAGATGAGAAAATTAACTGGTGGGACGATGTTTATGGTTTTGATATGAGCAGCATTCGTAAAGTTGCCATTAGTGAACCGCTCGTTGACGTTGTTGATCCGAAACAAGTTGTCACTAATGCATGCTTGATAAAAGAAGTTGATCTCTATACCGTAACGAAAGCAGATCTCGAATTTTCTTCACCATTCACCCTGCAAGTAAGGCGCAATGATTATGTCCAGGCGCTAGTTACATTCTTCAATATCGAATTCACCAAGTGCCACAAGCGTATTGGTTTTAGTACAGCACCTGAGCATCAATATACACATTGGAAACAAACTGTATTCTATTTTGATGACTATATGACAGTGAAAAAAGGTGAAGAAATATTTGGGTCATTCTCAATGAGACCCAATGCAAGGAATTATCGTGATTTGGACTTCAATATTGAGCTGGATTTCAAGGGAGAGTTGTGCGAAATACACGAAACAAATACTTACCGTATGCGCTGATAGCAATTTCAACTTGGGGCCTCTCTTCTTCCATTGTCTAATCTTGTCCAATAACAAAGCCGATACAAATTTGAATTCTAATCATAAAGCGGAAATAAGGATATTCAAGAAGAATATTGAGAGAATTGAGGACGAAAGAGGTGGAAAAAATTTACTTTACCTCCTTTCCATTCATCACCCTTCAACACAGTGCGAGCAAATTCAAGGATAATTAGATTTTCTACGAACCGTCATGTCAGCCTCACGGCTGCACTATGTAAAATACGAACGTCAACATCCCTAAATGAGTGAATATCCTTTTGTGTTCGTCACTTCCGTCTGAAAATTTAACGTCAGATCGGATGCACAGAAGTGAAAAAACAGTACAAGAATATTTGTAGATGTGAATTCCATTCACGGAGAGAAAAACCGCGTCAATTTTATTAGATTTTGTTGCTATCATTGAATTATTTTTCTGGTGGGTCGAATTTGCTGAGTAAAATTGTTGTGATTGAGTTTTTCTATACGATTCCAGAAAGAATCGATCTCATCGGAATCACCGATAGTGCGATATAGTAATTGTGGCGGTGTTTCAGTATTTCGCCAATACTAACATTTGATTCATTCATAATCGATTCATTTTATCCCGTACGCAAAGACTCGAAAACAAATTGGAGTGAAACGATCACGCATTAAATTAAACGTAGGCGATGACGACACGATGGATTGTAGAGTTATGTTTTAGAAATAACGCTTTTTTATCAACTGAAAATTGATGGACCTGAGATGTGAAAATAATAATTAAACAAACAGAAGAGTTAATAAGTTTGCTACTTCAACTATGTATTCGTGTTTTATTCCAAATACTACATCCGCATTGATTGTTTGCTTTTTGAAAAGTATTGTTCAATTACATATAAATCTTTTTTTTTTACTCCCACAGTATTTGCCGTGCACTCCGTACACACACTTTCCCACTTCCAGCACCTGTCTGCAACACCTATGATGTTGCAAGATCTTTTAGGAAATTACCTAATTTCTGTGTCTTATAATCCGTACGCAACTGGATGAAACTAATGAGAGTCGCACGGTCTAGCTCAGCCTGAAAAATAGAACAATTGCTTATCGACGAAAAACAATTATGTGAAAATCAGCCATTTAATAATGAGTTTACCAGTTGATCACCAGTACAGACTTGCTTCAAGTTGGCGGGTTTAACAAGTAGTAAATTACACAGAGCGTGCAATGTGTCAAATAACGATGTAACAATAACAACGCCAAGTTCTTTGACACATTTCCTGTACTCATTCACATCACAAATAGCACACATTGCACCAGCTGAATTGAATTGGAACTGCTGTAAATGTTCGTAAATGACACGATGGAAGCGAATTCCTAACTCGGTCAGAATATTTTCTGCATTTTTCCCATCGAGACTGTCTTTTATGCGTCGTATCATTCCCGTGACATATTGGACAACAGCTACGCAGGCTGTCGTACTCAGAGTGTCAACATCTGTTTCCGGTTTAAAATCCGACTTACGTTGCTCGCTCTGCAAGTACATTCTCACCCAGCCAACAATAGCATTGATACTCCGGTCTAATCCTATATCAAGTTTCAACTCAATTTGTCCGAGAACGGCTTTTTGTCTTGTCAAGCAATCACCATGTTTCGAAGTCGATCTATTATTAATTATAAAATGGATCATTAATCAGAGTTCATGAAATTATACGGGAACGAATGTGAACTCAGAATATTACATGATGAGCGGTACTATACTGTCGTTGAATTGTTCTTCTAATAATCGAACAATAGCATTACACTGTCGGGTCACATTAAAAAAGTGTATTTCCGGTGGAGTTTTGTTTTCGGGTATGGGAACACTTTGGAGACCCAATTCAAGAGCGTAATCCACATGTTCGTTCATCAAATATTGTAAGAGAATATCCAAAATTTGAAGAGCGTTTACCGGCAAATCGGATGGCTGTGACAACACCTGACATCTCTGACATGCCAATTTGCTACGTTGAAGTAATGCAATTGCCAACTCTTCAGAAAGAAAGGTTTCACCACCGTAATCTTCAATTTGTGCAATATTGATGTTAGTCCTTGTTCCGAGGACTGCTTGGAGATCCCGACGTAGTTCTTGGAAGCCACCCGTCTGTATTTGTTTTTTCTGATGATTCTTCGAATCATAATAATCCATCAGAATTGATGCTGATTTTTCCCGTAGTGCCTTCATTTCCGTACTGAAAAAGGTGGAAATATTGGAGATTATGGGATATTAAACTATTCCGGTTGATGAATTGTACCTTATATAAGTATCAAGATGCTTTTGAAAAATGTTTCGCGTAAGTTTTGTTAGATACGCATCATCAGTGCCCATATCGAAACGTTTCAAATCTGCTGAGAGTTTTAAAGTCTTTGAATATAAATCGAACAGATTACTTAGATATTTATCAGAGTCCGTACGATCGGCCAATTTAGCTATGGAATACTTTTGCAAACGAAGATGATAAATATTCAGAACGAATTTGGCCATCACTTGTTCAGGGTTCGTGAAAACTTGTTGCATTAGTTTATAATTTTTGGTACACATCGGAATGACATCTTGGAATACATCTTTACCACCGAATGAGCCCATTTGGCTCTGCTCAATAAAAGCATCAATACATTGGGGATAGCCCTTAAAATGAGCAAGCACTGACGCTAGTTCTTTCATCCTCTCGGCATCTTCGCTACTATGTGCACGTACGAACTCTTCTATCAAATTACGCTCAATTTCATCGTATTTTGCTGATATTTTAGCTTTTGCTTGATCAAATTTGTCTGACGGTAGTTCTTGTGAAATTAAATGTAATTTCTGAATTACATCGGCGGCTGTATCTAATGTGGACTTATCAGTGAAAATCGGATTCGTTAACGGACCAGGGCTGAGAAATTCACTGAAATGTCTCATCAATTTTTGCGCTTCAACTGCGCGAGCCCTTGGTGTATTCACACTTTCGAGTTGATCACCTAAATGCAAAACTTTTGTTGCCACAAAGTTTATTCTTTCATCTAACTGATGAAATAACTCCATTGCATGTTTATTATTGTCTTGCAATTCAATTATTGCATATGCATGACGTGTTTCTTCTTCCTTGAGTGCAAGCTCTAATTTCTCACATTTTTTTTGTTGACGTTCTTCTAGAACTTGAAGATCTTTGATGGCATGAAGAAAAGTTTCATGTATTGAAACTGGATCAAATGAACCTTTGATACCATCTACAGCGGAGTCATTAACAGTTCGCCAAGCTAAACGTTCAACAAATTCTTCAGGATCGAATGGTTCCTAATAGAAATTTATTTCTAATGTATTACATTGTTATACTTATGCATGATATCGAAGAATTGACATATTACCTGTTCAAGTTCTTTCATGTACTGTTGCATCATCTTGAAGTGTATCTTTTGATCATTTATGTTATCGCACAAGCCTTTAATTCAACTTTAATTCGGAATAGAACAATATTTCAATGTGATACGTTTCGAATAGAACCGTGCAATTACCCATAATATTGAAATTTATGACAAACAGTTGTGTTCATTGAAATTCATCACAACTTTAAACAGTTTCGTATAAAAAATTTATCCATCAAGAATTCTGAACTGCCAGAGTAAGACATATGATTCGTTGACAGTTCATATTTGGTAGGGAGTGAGGTTATATGAGATATTTTTGTGAGCAGGAACAAGATATTTAGTTGACAAGAACAAATGTGTATGAATATATATATATATGTGTTGAATCTCATTAATTTACCGCTCATCGGTATACTCGAATCTCGAAGAGTTCAGTTGAGCTTTCTACCACCAGACATTCTCCAATACAAATAATGATTTCATGAGTCCATATATGAGCCTTATTGGATAATTGCGATAGGCGTCTGCGCAATACAAACGTAGTGGATGTTGGTGGCTGTGCTGCCAGACTTGGCGTAAAAGTACTTCCTTTCTATGGCTAAACCAATGGAAAATAGCCTATGCAACGACTTACACGGGATATTTTCCATTGGTTCACCCGCATGAAGGATATACTTTTCACGCTAATTCTGGTAGTACAGGTGGGCGGGTATGGTTGTATCGAATTGAGATCAGAAGCTAAGTCTTTGGGATATTCAACTTCATCGTGTAATAGTAAATAAGTTACTACTCTCATAGATTGATCGTCAAATGAAATTTCGTTACATCCCTCAGGGAATCACACCGAAAATTTCAAGTATTGACCCGGACTTCAAAAATGATCATTCTAGTGTATACACAATAATTCACAAACTTATAGTTGAAAATTGATCAAGAAAACGAATATAAACATTGAACTTGGCCACTGTTTGAAAAGCACGAGACGCTGTTTGTACATTGAATTATGATGCCTGCACGTGTATCTGTACCAGGTTTGTTAACTTTTTTAACTCCCTCGCATTCAGTACTGAAATGAGGAAAAAATTTTGAAGCCTCAAAATCTTGTTGCAGAAAGTCCCTTGGGATTGTCTTGGCATGACAGCGCTTGGATCCCAATTCTAAGTCTGAGTAATATAATGGACTATTTTTCTGAACGCAGTAATCCGTTCTATGACCGTACTTGTAACAATGAAATTGTTAAAATGCAACGTCTTAATACGGAACAATTGCAGTACGTAGTCTTTGCGTTATATACAGCACAAATGTTCTAGCATGACATTTTCAATTCATCGATGGAGATACGTATACCATTTCTTCCGTACAGGAACATGACAGGACTAGAATATATACTGCTACACGTACAGGAACCAATTCTGTATGTGATTCGAAAGCAGCATCGTTACTCTCAAACGCAAGTTACACCATTAGCTGATTACTATATTATTGCGGGGGTGGTTTATCAGGCACCAGACTTAGCATCTGTCATAAATTCCCGATTGGTAATTATAAAGACGAAATAATATAATACCTACGAAGTAATTCACCACATGCTTATAGTTGTCAACGATCCACCATCTACAATCAGCATTTGAAGAAGCCAGTTCTTGTTCGAGATACCATCCCAGTAAAGGTTACTCATGGGATTTCAAAAATGGTAAGTCATTAGTAACTAAAAAGGAAATACCAACGAGAGAAGAGCCAAGTTCAGTTTTTCAACGTCAACGAGTTGATATGTTATTGGCGGAAATTACTCGGAAGTTTCCGCTGCCTGTGCCTAGACCAGTTCATCAACCAACCATAGAACCGCGTAAGTATCAATCGAATTATGTTGTTGTGTTCCAATTCTTCATTTTTACGTGATCTTCCTCTTTCCTACCCTTAAAGCGATAGAAATCAAACAGGAGATCAAAGCCGAGAAGAAGGATATGAAACCACCGCCAGAGCGGAAGCCCCGTGTCAACTAATGGGAATTTTCATGAACTTTTTGAAAATGTAAACAGAAGAATAAATAATGCATCCATGGACAAATGAGAGAATATAAGAAATAAAAGAGAGTGAAAGACATATTCGATCAATCGCATGTTTCCACATTGGCGATGTGGTTTTGTCAAAAACGTTCGCAGTGATCTCTAATCAGATAAGGAGTTATGTCTATGACCCTGAATTGATGCAATCCATTGTCATTAGAAATATGTTATGTGATGGACAATCATGCAGAAAACGTGGCATCAATTGTTTTGATTCATCGGGAGCTGAAATAGTGTCGGATCACGAATTTTGTATGCAATTACGCCATATAAAATGTAAAGTCGCACGTTTGACACGTACACAAATACAAAAGGTCTCCAAATAAAGTACATACCGTTTGAAATGTATAGAAACCGAGCAAAATAATTATGTTAATAATTCTTATCCATATAGACTGTTTAATTCCAGATAAGGCCGATGCCAAATTATCGCGCGCTAGGATTGCTCGATCAAACTTCTAATGTGAGGCAACTAATATCACGAGGAACTAATCACTCTGGATCTGAGGAAAACGTTAATCCAGGGGTAAACGGCGAGAATGAAATTCTATTGATTGATGACGATAGGAGAGCCGGTAATCGTCAACTCGTTGGTGATGATTGCTAGCAAGGAGAAATCTTGATGAGAAGTATAACATGGGGAAAAAGCCTAAAAAGATATTAAATGGTGTAGATGGCGCTCTGCACGAACGATCCATGACAGATGTGAGATTGTCTGGAGGAGACAGTCGACATGAAGTGTTTGGGACGAACAATGGTACAATCAGAGATCCTTCAAGGCTCGAACAACCAATAGTAATCTCACGTCATCCACGACCAGGATCAGACTACGCGAGTGTTGCACCTGGGGCAGAACTCTTTGGTTATTGGATTAGATGTATCTTGAGATGTTTCACGAAAAAATTAAAAGTGGTGCTGATAGCTGTCATCATGGGTGTACTCATGTGGATGGCACTTGTATACGGCACTATCCTCGGTGCGTCGTTGTGTGGAAATGGACAAATTCCTTTTTTTCAATTCAGCTCATCTCAGGCGAAAGTCTCGGTCTTTTAATTATATCGCTGCTCGATTCACACATTTCTCTTGTATAGAACACACATATCAGAATTGAAATCCGTACTTTTACTACTCAAACATTAGCACACTGATTCATATCTAATTTGAATGATGGAATTTTACTTTCCGGCATTTCATTTGGAATTCTGACAAAATGTGTCCGAATTACAGAGTTCCCTCTCGGATAAAATGCCCTCAACTGGATTGAAAGATCACACAATACGTATCCGATTGTTGAATTTCCGTTCGTATACCCTCAAACTTTATATCTTCTAGATATGGAGTGGAAGAAACGTTCATACAATAATGCGAAAATAATCGGTAAAACTGTTCTCAAGACTTGACACAAAATATATTGAACTTGGAATTATACACCGGCTGACGTTGTGTCTTCTGTTCAATGCGACATGGAAAAGATAAACATCATCATATTGTGGAATCCCTAGGGCTGCAATGTCACAAATATGTTTTACGATATTACTGACGGGCGGTGTATTATTATCGTTGTCTTTGCCATTGATTTTCGGCTCTTTTTCGCAATGTCATCTGTTATTTAGCACTCATGCTTTTGTCCACTTACACGTATTCCTCTCATAAAGTCCATATGGGAACGAACATATATGCACTTTATAAAGTAGAGTATTTACGTGTAATGTTATTGCATATGTGTAATTATGTATATATGTATACGTGCCGCTGTTCTCAGCTATTCTGATATGTTCGTTAATATGAAAAATGCGCAGAGTAATTTTGGTTCATTTTGTCTCTTCATGAATTTCTATACGCAACTTTCTGGACCAGGTATAGAATTTGCGATGATTATTTCTTTCATCAGGTTACGATCCGTTTTGAAACTTATAGGCTCCCATGATTTAGTAGAAAATGGATTCAACTGAAAAATTAATATTCAAATAACATACATGATATGATGTTATGTCACCGGTATTTTCATCGAAACTCAAAAAATTTTCACTTACGCTACATCTGTTCGTTTGTACGCCCTGTTTCTGGATGTCATAAGGCGCGAACAATGTATCTGGTCGTACCGGTAAAAACATTTGTGGCTCACGCTTAATTTTATCTTGGCCTATATCAGAAGTAAAATCAATGAATTAATGAACGCGATATGCAGTCATCCACCGACTAGTTTCGTTTAACTAACAATTAAGGATGACGATTATTATTGCATTCTATCAATGATGGCACAATGGTGGGCCAATGACGAAAGGCACAATTGAAATGTATTCGGAATGGCGTGATTTATAGAACGCAAATAGTTTCAATTGTTAAATGAGATCGGGCCAACAAAAATTGGCATGACATGTCCAGCTGACTACTATGTTCAATGGATACATAGGATAGACGCATGTATAGCGAATTCAATTTGAATTACCTTGAGGTGACTGGATGATGTCAGGTTGATTTAGCGCATAGTCCCCCACCTGCTTCAGTGTGTACTCTACAAAGTACGTGTGATCACCATGTGTCACATCGAGCATTGAATTATTGCGTGAATCAGGTGGACTTATTATCGGTTGTTTCATATATGGTTCAACGTGTACCGGTGATGTCGTGCCACGTCGTCTATACATCATTATCATCACTAGAAGAATAGTTATACCAAGTGCCATGAAACATCCGATTAGCAGTAGCACTAGAGGGACCACACTTACGCCGCTATCTGTGAATATGATCCGACGATGAATGAAACAGATAAAACATGAATCAAAGTGCTGACAAAATGGAAATTCATGAAGAGTAAAAAGGCGAAAAGTCTGCCCGTAAAGGAAAAGATGGAAGCATATGAAAAAAGTTTATCTTCATCACCAACCTACTGCACACTATAAAACGGCATGAATTATTACCAGTTTGCTTTCCTGAGTCTCGCAGCATAATATCTTCTAAGTGCGATACATCACTCCGCCCTTTCGCATTCATTGCGTAGACAATCAGATAAAGATGAGTGGCTGGCAAAAGCTCTGCAACTGGTATACGAAAGATAGGCGCCTCAGGATTTATGCTCGAGATATTGGCACGAATTATATTTGTATGAACTTCATAAGCTTCCAAGCGAAAATCCTGTCGCAGTCCACCGTCGTATCCGGGTGTACATTCAACTTCCAATATTTCTGCGCTTTGATTCACCGCCGCTTTGATCGTGCAATTGTTCAATGGACTGGGTTTCACTGTGTTCGAATTGAAGATGTAAAATAGAAGTTATCAACAAACATGGTTTAATTATTCAGTATTGAACTGCAGTTTTCATTTCACTAAAATTCAACTAGGTAGAAATATAATACGTTCGAGATAACTGTATAGATGATGGGAATGGCTTGGGAAAATAGATGATAGGGACGTTGGTGATAGTTCGAGCGTGGCGACGAAATTTTGTATGTGAACAAAAAGAACAGAACATTTGAGGAGACGATGAGAAGAATCAGTAGGGGATAGTAAATGTCGCGCATACCTGCCGGAATAACTTGGTATATGCAGGGCGTCCTTTGCTTTCCAATCGCATTCCTACCCCAACAGGTCAATGCACCATAATCTCTTTCAGACATTGGGGTATAGATGAACTCGCTCGTTGTGCCATTATTACCGTCAAACTTGGCTGGTGCTAGTTCAAAATTCTCACCGCTGTTGTTAAACTCCCAAACAAAGTCAACCTCGTTTGGATCGGCCTCAACTTCACAACGAATCTTCACAGATTCGTCTATGGAGGCGCCAATTATTGTCACCTCCTTTGTCTTACAAACAGGCGCAACTAGAAATCCCCAACCACCGTACTCACTGTCAATGCTAGTTATTTTACATATATATATTCTGACTAAATACAGGATCAGTTTCGTTATGACAGAATGAATAAACAAGTGGATAGATGCATGTAATCAACGGAACCTCATAATTCAAAGCAAGACAAAATATAATGATAAGAAGAGCCGAAACAAAAATTGAAAATGCTCACATTGCACTCGTAGTGGAACAATTGCACTGGACGTTTCCCCTCTGTCATTGCTCGCCAGACAGGTGTAATTTCCGCCATTCTCCCGATTTATTTTTTGCAACACGAGATTTTGCGCACTCATGAGAATGCCAGCAGTGGCATTTTGCACGAGAATAATCCCCTGGTGCAATATAATACAATATAATATATGTATATACGTATATTCATTTTATGCGGAAGAAAAATGAAATTCAACCATATACTGTATATAATAATAGTAGGAATAAATTCAAGGCTAATATTTACGTTGTGCTTCCACGTTATTCGGTGATGTTGAGGATTGGCACGTACTTTGCACTCAAAATAAACGTCATCCTCTTCTTTTATATTCTGAGCGTTTAATGTATTGCCCATTTCGAGCTGAACTTCTGGTGGGACTACGATCAATATTTGAGGAATATTAGAATCTCCTTCTGTTAGAGATACGGTACGATAATAATGTATTGTTCTAATGTCGTGATGATTTTTTATTGGTGTTATAAACTGGTGCGATCAAAACTATTTAAACCGTAAGCACGACAATACAAATAGAAAGGTGATATGTGGAATGAATGGCATGAGTTTTGTCGTTCATCAATATCGTGAGGATGTGCAAGAATTTCATACAGATAAATCTTAATAATCATAAGAACTTACAAACAACATTCAACTTTATGGTGTCCTCCAGTGAAGTGTCATTGAGTTTGGGATTTTCGCCACGGCATTTTAGATGTTTATCATGATCTTCAGTCCATGGTGAAAATTCAAGCGTACTGTAAACGACTGAAGAATTCCCCGCGTCAATAGTCCGGCCACTTTTGAATTTCACATCGTTTTCCAACCACGTCACTTTCGCTCGTGGATGTGAACCAGTCACTCTGCATGTCAAGTTATAAGTTTCTCCAGATATCAGTGTTGACGGTTTTGACATTATTGTTACACTCAATGGTTTAACTGGAAAACAATTGGTAGAAATGTGCTTGAATGTTAAATACGAAATATACTTATATAAAATAGAAAAGTTTTTCCATTAGTCAGAATCAGGACCGCATCATTGAGAGCTGATGCATGGGAAAACTCACGATAGAGATCAAGCACGACGGATTTTTCCAATGGTGATACAAGTTTTGTATTCGTCGCTCGACACGTGTACGTTGTATTGAGATGTTCACGTTGCAACTGTGGGACTCTTAGTACATTAACAATTATGTTCTGACTATTCTCGGTGATCTGACCTTTAACTTCTTCTCCATTAACGAACCACGTAATTATAGGCGGGGGTTTTCCTGCAATTTTCGGAATGTTACATGTAATACGATTAGAAAACGGAAACTGATAATGGTTCCTGCGATTTTTGTACATTCGTTAGTAGCACCGTTAACTGCATTTAAAAGGGCATAATATTTGCCGTTCATCATCGAAAATTATACGCTTTATTACCTCCACGAATTTCACACGACAGTCCGAATTCTTTGCCAACTTGATAAGGTCCAACGACTGTATCAATATACTTTCTGTCGGGACTTGCATACATCTTAATATCTGATGGTGGATCTAAGGAAAATTTAACAGTCTCAACAAATTTCCCAAATAGTCGAAGAAGTAATCACGAATTTGTAGCACTATATACAGTGTATGCATCAAGAACTCGATTGTATACTTGTACTTACTAATGACAGTCAAGTTGACTTGGAAATTCCTTGTTGGTGATTTTCGAAAATCAACACGACACCGATAAATACCCTCATCATGCAAGTCAATGGCCTCGAGGATAAACGCGGCGGGTTTTGATACTGTCACGAAACGGGCGCGGGACCGCACCATTTCATCAGACCAATTGTGTGCCCGATTGAAAGCTCTTCCACGTACATCAATGCTGCATAAGTTTGCATATAGATGAATATTGGATGAATTTTGAATTATATACCTGCTATGCTATTTTAAGATTGATTCAATCATATTATTGAATAGAAAAGAACATTTACATATATAAATGGTGCAAAATAGTCACATTACCCATAAATTGGTTTACTGGAATTGTCACGAAACCACAACACCATGTAGACACCATCTTCTCTAGTAGTTGGTTCAATATCGCATGGTAGAGATGCACTCTTGCCGAGTACTGCGCTAACTTCACTTGTAGATACTGTTATGAGTAAGCAAAAGAAGCATTTGAGTTGATGGAAACACGGTAGAAATTTTTTTTTGATAGCCATCGCAAACCAAAAAAACTGCTACTGAGATGGAATATTTTCGGGTATCAATGAAATATATTTATATGTTGCAGTGATTTGCTCTATAAAGTCATGTCTACAACATTTCGATGAGAAATATCGAAAATATTGGGAATATTTCTATACAAACAATTAGAATCTCAACCATTTCCTGTAAATCCCGATGTCTCACACACTATCTGATTATTTTCATCATTGCCACCAAGTAGAAGTCATATATTTTTTTCATCGAAACATTCAGACACATCATCATATTGAATATGATAGTCACATCCATCAATCATCAAATATCCAATTCAAATAAGAGAAGGATTGTATTAATATATACTTGGATCGTCATCGATGTCCCAGTTCTCATCGGCAGACACGCAGAGGATGAGAAGAACGAGGATGTAGAATCCTCTTAGAATAATTCTCGATGAGAGTACGGAGAGTCTTGCATCAACTGCCATCCCAATGTACGCAATTTTTAACCGAGTGCACACCAGTAGTAGCAACACTGTTGGGAGTATGTATAGCAAAAGATGTAGACGATGAAAATAAGACGGTGTGATATCAACTTCAGCAAGGGTATAAAATAGAAAAGAGAACAAACATAAGATTAAAATGAGAATAGGAATGAGACAAAAGTATATTAGTGAGGAGAAGCTCTCGTTGGATTTTTCCCCCTCTCTCAAATGTGACAAATGCCGGCGAGCAACGACGCCTGCACCGGCCGTTGCTGCTTCTTTATTGTCATTCCACACGTAGTCTAGGTGTGAGGGTGGGTTGTGAAGAAAAGAAACGAAACGAAGTAGTATATGAGAGGGGGGTATAGAGTATCAGTGAGTACGGAGAGAGAAATTATGATCCCTTCTCTCACACAAGTCTCTTTCAACCCTCGACTCGTGATGTATATATAACTTAAACACTCCACTTCGTTAAAATCATTCCACGGACAAATTTTCTCTTGTAATTTCTTTGCTCGCAGCGTTGGCAATTGTTGTTTT
The DNA here is from genome assembly GCA_018881525.1 of Meteorus sp. PSUC_FEM 10030008. Classification (NCBI taxonomy): domain Eukaryota; kingdom Metazoa; phylum Arthropoda; class Insecta; order Hymenoptera; family Braconidae; genus Meteorus; species Meteorus sp. PSUC_FEM 10030008. Next base: position 9,569 of record JABMBR010008772.1, on the reverse strand, counting down.
TTGTCACCTCTTCCTCTGTAGCACTTGACCAAGGTCTCTCCTACCTTCCTTCACTTCTGTGCATATACATTGCAAAAACCCAAAATTGAAACACAAAAGTTTTCATTGTTGTTTCGTCGAGTTGCTCGTGAATAGCTCCTTCGATTTACGATTCAAAATAAATTTCCTCAGGGATGATGATGATAATGGATGCATATTTCCACTCATCACATTCAAACCAACATCAACATGAACCGAGATGACGATGTGGATTATCCTCCCGTCCTTTATATTTGCCACAGTGTTATGAGGTTTGGGGAAATCCACTCATTGAAATGAGATTACAACAATGAATCATTGTCATGAAGTCTATTCCTCTCCGTTCGCTCTGTTCAATCATTTATTCCAATACTTCACCATTTCGTCCGGAGTTCATATTGACATCACACATTTCAATATAAAACTCATGCACCATCTCCTGATTGTGTGATATATTTTGGTATAGATTTCAATGCATTTCACGCTCTCACGTTCAATAAACTTGTATCGAATTTATGTCTAACAGACGATGTGAATGGTTTTCGCATCTATCACACTGAAAATCTGACCGTGTATATCAGGGCTCGCACGATCGATTCTACGCGCTCTCTTCCAGCACCGTTACTCAACTAACCGCGAATATGAACGTAAGCATAAATGTACGTAATAAAGAACGCACGTAGACATTTACATTGACGCATTAACTCGGTTGATTGATGGTCTCAAACGATGCAACGAATATCAAAAGTCGGCGATTTCCGAGTAAACATTCACCGAACATAAATTTTTCTTTACACCCTGGTGCTTTCTTTTTCTCTCCCACTTCTTGCAATACTTCCCCTCTCATTCTTTTTGGCGAAATCAATTCCACATATTTGTTTTATTCAAAGAAAACAATACGACAATTACCGTTCACAACTAGCGAATAAAACCACAAACATTCTTGGGACTCTCGGATCGCACTCGCTGTTTATCACAATACTATTTGCTGTCTCGTCATAGGAACAATGTTGTTTTTTATCAATATTGATGTTATTGTGGTAGTTGAATCTATTATTAAAAGTTTTTCTTCACCAGTTTTCACCAGGTCGTACTAGCTAGTGGAATGTGTACACACTCTTAGCGGGTCTTTCGTTCACAAGCCAACGACTTCGCACATTTTATCGCACCCCCGTGTGTCCGTTTTCCTTCTCTTAACCGTGTCAGGCTCGTTCACTTGGAACTTATGCCCTCGTCGGCCGTCTTTTTCTCTCATCCGCTGCCTGTTCTCATCCACCACGCAACCCCAATGTACATATATACATTGAGAAATATACATATATAAATGCGCATATAGCGGTATTCCACCTCTGTAATGCACCTCTACCAAATGCTCTTTATCACATCGGGGTAGGCTCGAATGCGCAACGCCAGGCGTGCTCGAATTCGCGACGTTTCGGGCGTTTCCGTGAGCCGATCGTTAGATGAGCGCGCGTCCCAGCGATAAACCACGCATGCTCTCTATTCTGTTCCGACCCTCTAGCCACCCTCTGTAACCCGCTACAGCCATTCGCAACCCTCCACCACCAACCTGAGACCATCCACGCGCGCGTCAATGTCTCTGCCTATTTTACATCGGGACACATTTGTTCTCATCTCGTCTAATGTGTTTACAAAATTTTGAATCGAGAATCCTCCTTTTCGATCCTCCATCTTTACTTGCATTTGAGAATCCATTGACAAAGTGGCTCCTTACTTCTATAGCTGTTCGCAGGAATAATTTCTTCATGCTGTTGCTTTGCCGCTCATATCAGTACCTCTGGCTATTCCACGATATGTCTGGCCATAGTTGTCGCGTTACTACTTTAATTCGTCAAATCATGTAAGGACACCTTGCGAGATTCGATAAAACGGATTTTATCCTTATTTTACCATGTCCCATTACGAACTATTGTGTCTCGGTAACGTCTGTACACATCCCATCCCCATTCAATTTTTATACGCTGTCTTTCTCCTACTTGAGATGTTCTTCATCCCTATTTTCGCGTCTTCGACACATTCAGTCTCTAACATTACCTATATTTTTTTATGAACTTCTCGCAGAAACATATGCGATCCTCTTGTTTCATGTCACACCTCTCACATTATTGTCATGTCAATGCATACAGACACATCTCTCTCCTAATGTTCAACTTGATTCTGTTTAATCTACAGCATTTTAACATAGAGACAGGATCCTACCGTACCAATGCGCCATTCACTCCAGGTATTCACCCATAAAAAACCTCAAGCATCCTCTTATAAGCTTTCGTGTGCTTGTCGTCTGCCGTTCCATTTTCGAATTTATGACCCATTACACTTGTGTCAATATATGATGAAGTAGCTAATCTAAAAAGAAAATCAAGCCTGAATTGGAAATGGCTTAATGAACACGCAATGGTCAATAACTTTTTACCAACCATTAATGGGGGTTTGATATATATAAACGTATCGCTCGTCCCCGTGACAGAAGAAGAAGATACAACGGTAGTATTTCTAGGTACACTGAATGTATAAAAGTGAAAACTATCAAGATGGAAGAGTTGAATATCAGATTATTGAATTCGTCTTTTGTTTCCTACTCTTTCTACTTTATTTGCTCTTTTCATGGTGCCCCAGCACCTCTCCTACAAATGAGTATCTCAAATGAATGTTTTTCAATTGTCTTAATCGATCTTTGGAGATTCGTGTTGGCATCCACTTACATTAGGTTGTAAATGCATTAAATGAATGCACAACTTTCTATCGATTTTCTATCTTTTACTCATTACTGATTCTGACGGTGATTGTAAGTGCAAAGGTCAATAGTATGGAAAATGTACATAGAACACAAAGAAAATGGTTTATTGAGAGGAAAAAACTGAACTGCGTCCTTTTCTATCGATTAGTTGAAAGAATGGTAAGAGAATGACAGAGCAGACGGAGGCGTGAAGCGGCATCGTATACGTTGATGATTACATGTGTATGAGCAATTGGATTGCCATGTCACTAAGTTAACTCGCTTCCAATTGTCCAGATTATCTGCCATTCTTTTTGGATAATAATGGGACACTGAAAAAATTACAGCATTAAATCAATTGATCAGTGAACGAAAATTTTGGAGACATACAACTGCGATATGTTCACTCTCTCAAAACTTTTTATATCACTGATTAACGAAGCAAGTGTGAATATATGAGCAAACGATTCAATTAAATGGAAAACGAATCCCCACTGGCTAATGACTCCATGATGTGATCTTGAATCTGGAACTTCGAAGTATAGAATTTACTTCCTCATGAGAAGACGACTATTTCTACGTTTCTTCCTTTCGATGAACCACGGAGAGAATTCCGCGCTTTTACATGACGTGAATTTTCCGTATGATGGACGGAATATTCATGAAGAACAAGGCAGAAAGCGAAAAGTAGAAGAGAGGATGTAGCATTACTTCAATCGATGCATGACATTTACGCTCGTCCCTATAATGGTATACATTCGGAATTATGTTATGGCTAATTTCATATATTTAGACCACGACTATGTTTATATCAGTGATTTGTGATCAAGTGAAAATCATGCAGAAGCTTTTTCCGGTAAATGATGAAAATGTACCGTTCCTCTTCCCTCTGAGAACATATTTATGAGTCATTTGACACTCTGAATTGTGTGAGAGATAGTTAGGGATACATGTAATCTTCATTCATAAATATATACATTCACGTGTCGACTCCCGCTCGACTTGTTCATCGAAACTTTGCAAATGCATCGAACCGATAATTTTATTGGAATCACAATCGAGTTGTGACTGCTAGGAATAACTTTCTATATAAATGACCCCATTATGCATGTGTATATCACACCTACTATCATTACCTGTTCATATTCGTATGCATTCGTGTGTCCACTATAAGTGGTAGACTGAGAGCTGTCGGGAGACGCGAGAGTATGAATGCAAGAGGGGAGGGCTTTCGGAAGAGTGAAGAGGCTGACAAATCGATGAGTGAATGACAGCCAGTCTTTGCATACAACCTGGGGAAAAATCGAACAAATTAGCGAAATTCATTTTCGATTCGATCTTGCATAATTTAATGGTGACTGCATTATCAGTTGATCAATAACAACGTTACATTTGTTTGCGAAAACACACAAGAGTAAGGTAATATGATACAAATGCGGCTTCGCATGCAACATTATCTTATGGATGAGTAAAATCGCTCATTTTTATGGATCATGACGTGCGTGTATAAAGAAATTATATATTGGAATGAAAAGGTGATATACGATATTGTATTTTATGGTAGAACGGGAACAGCAAGCCAATGTGTATACATGATTGGGTCAGGTAACACATGAGATAAATGTGCCGATTATCACGAACAAGGTCGAGTACTTGGCGTATCGATAAATTAACGTGACCATACAATGAATCGATTCGGAAAGAAATGAGGACGTGCGAGAGTGAAAAGACAGGACACTTACGGGCCATCGGTAGAATGTAGAATAAATTTGATAAAAAAGAAAAAGGGGCCAAGAGACGTACGATCAGTATGTGTTGTTTATCTACGTATGTGTGTGAAATGGTTGATCATTTATTGTCGTCCACTCTCTGTGCATTTTGCGCAACGCTCGCGTCAGTCTGCTTCACTTCACAAATCTCAGTCTATTCTCCACGATGTTGAATTTTTCGGTTGCTCACTGCGATTCAATGTTTCGACAAATTGATATATTATGCGTTTTCTGCATTCACCTTGCACAGAATTACATTGATAACAAATTCATGACTCTCATGACTGAATTTCATACTTGTGGAATATTCACATAATTTCAGCACGTTCCAATCTACCGGACACGAATAAATTTATTACTTTTTCCTTATAATTATTCATTCGAAAGAAGGGATATTTCAGATTCTTTCCATTGATTGAAGTCTACTTCACAGACTCTCAACGTTTTGATCCGGGCATGATTCTTTCCCCGTCATCAATTTAACCTTTAACAGAAATGTTGGCGATGTAACTCCAGAAAGCCCAAATATGTATGCGAAAGCTTACGCGAATTTCCGTACTTCATATTTTCCACCGTAACAAATGATGGGGAATCAACGAACACAATCAAGCTGGCGTCACAAAGAAGGAGAAAATTATTAAGTAAAATACAATCATACAACTATTTATGTATTGTATATATGGCAATTCTTTCAAACCAAGATAGAGAACTAAAAAAATGTGATCGATAATAATATATGGTTTTTGTTTTTTATCTCTGCAGGATAATAATTATTAATACGTTATTACTATACACCTATGGCATAAATATATGGAGATAATGGTGTGCAGAAGTTCATGGACTGTTAGAGGAAGAAGGGCCGAATAGTTACAGAATATTCTAGGTTTGTATGTATAAATTCGATATTATATCTTCTTTGCATTCAGTTAACACCCCGACTCCCCTCTCTCTGTTTCTTTTTTTTATTCTGTTCGTACTCGTACTCCTCTTCTATTTTTTATGCAACATTTTTCTTTTCACCGTAGAGGTGCTCGCCTATGTGATACGGCTATGTTTGAGAGAGGAATTGGAAAAGGAATTTCCATAGCTGGGATGGAAGAAACTTTCAAATGAAAAAGTTATATTGAACGCAAACACCTATAATACGCCAACAATGACAATTACATGTATATATTAATAATGGCAAGTACAGATCGATACGAGTTATTCATTATTCGGAAATGGTAATGGAACAAACTAAAATTAAATTGGGACGATGAAATAACGTTCATGTTTTTTTTGTCGTTCCCTTCTTTGATGATACATGCAAATCAGTTATACTATCTTATATATCCGCATGAATAGATATATGTATATGCATGTTTGTAGGTATGTGTGGGTGCGTATGAATGATTGGACTGGAACGCAGAAGTAATGACTGAACTTAGAGAATTCGGCGGTTTGAAAATTGAGACGTTATAGTCGTGGGTGTAGTGAATCGTATAGTATGTTGGACAGGCATCTTGTGGCTGATCAATTCATTTTTCATATGTAGTTTCATTTCCTATTCCACCTCCTTTCGGGATTATTATTAAATTGTTACAGTCTTATACTTCATTCATTCGATTTGATACTTCATCAGTACTGTTGTTCTTCAATTGGAAATGACCAATCGGATTCTATGATAAATCATTTCCTTCATAAACGGTGAAACATAAATGTTTTCTCTAGTTTTATTCATATATTTCTCATCTGATGACGACAGAACTGATGAGAATTTTTGCTGGATGTATATGGGAGATAATTTTCTGGAGAAAGACGAAACAAAATGGAAAGAATAATACATAAATAGGACCCAGCGAATTCATATAATGGATTGAAATCTAATATCTAGATACATCTGGCGATTTGAAATACATTTCATACATCAACCACCGAGCTGTAGCGCTCAAGCGAGTATACTATAGAGGAAGTTCCAATTCATCTTCTTCACGCGTTCACAATAAAAAAACTTGCTCTTCTATGTGATGGATGAATAAGATGTGTGGAATAAAAAAGGATAAGAAACGGTGAATAACATGAAGAAACCTCGACTCAATCGAACAGAATATCAAAAAAAGACAAAGAGCAAGGATTAATTATGTGGAGGTTCACAACGAGCAAAAAAAGTAAGATGGGAATGCATCTGTGGAGAATGATTACCGCTCGGAAGATATAACAAACATAAGATGTCGCCAATCGACGCTCCTTTTTTTGTACTAATGAATTAAAATGAGAAATTAGCTGCACGAAACGGAATTATGATCTCGATTATCACTTCTCATAATTGTCTTTCGGAACGTTCATTCCAACATTCGAAAAAATGCAGAGCACAATTGTGTGACATGAAACTTATGGTCATACAGATACTGATATCATTTATTGCTCCATTTTTACGGTTATTTTCTTTCTCCACATTTTCCATTGGCCTCCAATATTTATTGACAAAGCATTAATTCTCACAACTGAGACGCGATGTGAAGAAATAATTTAGTACGAATTTCGTGTGATTTAGACGTACACACATACAAACATCCTCGAGCACATTCATATCGATGAAAGAGAATAGTAGACACAGTATATGAATGTACTCTACCAGAGACAACGTGAGAGCATCAAACGCGCAGCTCTCATTTTTTTTGCATTGGCTCATTCATATATTCAACTTCCTTCTTCTGTATTGAGGTGAAAAACTGATAATTTCTGTTCATTATACGCCTTTTTCTTTTCTCAATTGATTGTTTTCCATATATATTAAAAAATCAGTGATACCTCCTTAACACAAGTTTTTGAAGCACACGACTTAACTGCTCATCATCGATGCAACAGTGAAAGTGTAAGTGCCTTTGATGATCCACAATGTGATGATCGCTTATGTTTTTTTTTGCACAATTTTTTCCTCACTACGAGCACTCAAGTTTTGGAAGGAATTTGTCTAACATTTCTATACATAAACAATAATAATAATATTAATGATAATGATAATAATGATAATGACAATAATATGGAATAATAATAATAATAGATTCGAAACAAAAGGGAGTACTGCAATAATAAATTTCAGGATGATATCTACCGTAAGTTCCCTTGGTTTACCTACTTATCATTATTTATCTATTATTCATTTGCCCCACAGACCAGATGTTTTGCCGCTGCGTGCTTCATTTCATTGCTCAAAGGCGTATTAAACATTCGTTTTTATTTTCGTACATTTACATGTGTTTTGGAAAATGTGACGATAAAATGCAGCGGGTAAAGACGAAAGGAGTTGCTCTTACTGACAACTCACAACTGCAATGACGGTATCGCAGAAAGTCTGGCTTGAATCCATTAAAATATAGACATTGTGTGTAAAGACGTCGATGGCAATCGACAACAATGCATATGGGCAAGGAAATAAAATGGGGAAAAGACTAATAAAGACAAAATTTGGAGAACTTTCTAACACACAATCACATACGCTCACTCGCGCTTGACTCATATATGTACGGACATATTCGTACACTGAGTATGACTATTTCATTTTTCCGCTATCTTCACTTCCCGCTGTTCGAACGTATTCTAGATTACTTCAATTCTGTGTTTTGTCTCATCATACACATCACTTGTGTGCATATTAGAACCATTGAAATATCAATTATTTCATTGTAACGTTATTCCCAAAGAAGTTCAGGTGACAATTGGAAAATTCCGTTACATTTCGTTCGTTTTTTTATTATTGTGAATCAGTGCTCGAAAATTTTTGTTATTTTATATTTCACCATTCCAGTACAATTCACTGTCTGTAATGCGTATGTACATGTATTTATTCGTTTCGTTTAAAAAAGCTCACAATCGTGATTGAATTGATTATTCTGGGTATAGTAATCGGTTGAATGGATTTACATTTGATTCCCGAGCGACACACGGAAATCATATTTTCTATTCATTTCTCTTGTTTCGATTATGTAAAAATTTGACAAATTGATCATGCCCCTCCTAATTTTTCCACTTATGTATTATACATTATTTGTGTTGGGCCGGCGATTTTTTGGTCTGCCATCTCGCTTACTATTTTGTTCCACCACACTTTCCAGAAACCTTCCATTCAATATTGAGCATCTGTTGTCACGAGGAAAGAAGCAAACTTTTCAAATTTTCAACTAATCAATTAATACACTCTTAACTATCTTACAGACTCAATTTACAATCGATGGCAGTGATAAATCTATACAAAATGTATTTGTATCTGTCGCTCAAAGACAAGAATATATTATGTCGTTTTTCATTATTCGCAACGGAATAATCAATAATATGAACAAAAATGAGATAGTATATGCAAAACAATTACCAAAAATAATTTTCATCGTTCACCGTAACTCCAATCCTTTTCTGATAACAACTCGCTCAAAATGTTGTGTCTCTACAGTGTGAAAAACGGAATGATAAACTGATCCAATTTGCAATAAAATTTTGCCTGCTCAATCATTCGATGAAAATTAGGTGAAGTAGTGAGAGAAATTATCACCGAAAACATCAAAACTCAGGGATAAATTGAATTGAATATCGCTTTCATTTTTTTTTCTTTCAGACCTTTGTTCGTCTCTGCTCTACCTCTCCCTCTTTCTGGATTAGACAATATTCTCCATTCATTCTCATTGTACACGAGTGTGGAATCATTACACCAAGTTCCGACCATCACAACTACTTTAGTGAAAGAGGTTTGATTCAATATACAATTGCGTTTCAAAGTCAGGAAGAAAAAGGAAAAATCACACTTTTCCTCCACGTATTTTGCAATTTTCCATGTTCTTTCTAGCTTTGTCGTTTCTCCGTAGCTACTCAGTTCCAACGTATACGTGTGGGGGTCAAGTAAAATATATATAACTACCTTTTCATAATGAATAGTATAACAATGTAGATGAAAATACTTATGAGAATGATAACGACGACGACGAATAATGGATAAATGATGATAACAATCAGTGATTCATCATTATCATTCATTCATCTTCAAATGATGATAATGACTATAAAGATAATAATAA
>JABMBR010008761.1:0-107935 GCA_018881525.1 Meteorus sp. PSUC_FEM 10030008 | reverse complement strand
AAATTTCTTTATATAAAATATATTTTAATATAAATTCTCCTCCATAGAGTGATAGATGAATTTTTGAATTATTGTGAATAGCACCATATATACATTTTATTTCGCATTCGATGCCATTCCTTATCTCTTATCGTTGAAGCGTAAAATTTCACAGAGTGCTCCAGGTGCAGTAAGTTGTGCAGACGGATATATAGAGAACGAAGAATGAGAAAGGGCTCGATGAGTGTGTGCCGTCGCGTTGTCGTGAATTTCACTTGGCACCTCACCATCCGACAATATCCTTACCGACATAGATTTACGTTCACCAAGGATTGAAATAAGAGGATAGTGAAGAGCACATATATAGTAGCTGAGTAGAATGAAGAGAAACGATGTCGGCGTTAATCACTCTCGAAAATTTTGCAATGCCATTGAATTTCACAATGTCAGCGAATGACGCATATGCATATCATTGAAGATAACAAGAGATATTCACTGGATTCTCGTTTTGTTTCATCATGAATTATAGTGCAGATCGTTGGACATAAAAATTCGGATTTTATGTGAGCTATAACAGGGAATCGTGGTATGAAGAAACTCTCTCAAGATTTTGTGAAGTTGGAGCTTACTAAGTTGTTCATATTCGTTGACAATATTGATTTATAGTAACACAATATGAAAAAGTTTATTCCATGGTTCGTCGAACGGTTTTATCCAGAAAGACCAAAGTAAAATATTTTGTTCATCTCAATGCAGTGAACAATAAAAATGAATTGAACTGTGATGAATTCTTTTGTTGATAGAGATATGCACGAACATCCAAACGTGCTATATCCAATATTTAAAGATAGAATCCAACATTATCATCTTCTTTTCCATTCCATTTTCATTTTTCTTTGGTATAAAATGCATTTTTATCCTACAGATGAATACATAATGGTTATCTCAACAATGTTGGAAGTGCTTCGCTGTTCTTTTCTCCAACTTGCTCTCAACTCCGCCATTTTCTCCTTGCTATATATACAAATAAACTTAAATTTATATAAAGAATGATCCACCATCCTATTGTACATAGCCCAATTATTCCATTCATAAAAACAATATAAATAACAAAACTATTACCCGAATAATTTTCCACCCATCTGCATAATTCATCAATTATTTTCCCATCAAAATTTTCCGCACTCTTTGGAATTTGTCAGCTATTCACATTTCACAACACAATATTCAAATTCCATAGCTTCAATACGTTCAGACAGACGTGACAACACGATGGTTTTCATACTTGCTGGTATCGCTGACAGTGCCCATTCACCAACCACATCAGTGGGTAATGATAAGAAAAAAAAAATGGACTGAAAAAAGAAACGAAAACAAGTGAAAACGAGAAATGAATATGTCTATAGCAGCGTTCATACTTATGAGTTGCGGTTCTGCCCATCTGCGAGCAACTTATCCAGGGAATAATCTACCGCGACCCTCTTACTTTTCCATCTTAAAGTCTCCCTCTATCCGTTCATCTCTCATATTTTTTTTTATTCCATTCTTTGTTTCTTCCCCTCTTTTTTTTCCTCCTTTTTTCCAGCGCTATATCCTGACATTCGTCGCGTCAGAACTTTTACGTTTTCCATCGTCACTCGCGTTGTTTGTCCATTTTTTTTGCTCTATGCACTATCTCGTTTGCCCGTCTTTTTTATTTAGCTCATGGCCCCTTACGACCCTTTCATTTATTCACGACTGTACGTGTCGTGCTGTGTTTTCCATCTGCTTATCACTTGCTCCTCATCAGTCGTCCATTATATATATACATGTGCATATATATTTTGTGTACATAGATATATTCATTCATTGGTGAGATTGCTGTTGAGGATATAAAACAAAGGCACTGTCACGATACATGACATTCATTGTATTCCTTCTCATTAATACACGTGCTAAAAATATCTAATGGATGGACGTTATTAATATTTCATGGTTTTGTATTGGACGATATAATTGTTGGAATAATTTGTTGTAAAGTTCGAGGTGATTATCGAAATTGAATTTAATGGTCCAAGTTTGTTGTCATGGTAGTTATTTGTTGGTGATGTGGATTCATTGGTGTTATCAGGCAGTTCTATTCAATATGTTCATGCAGAGTTGTAGTAATTATTGGAAGAATGTGTTGGCTGTATTGGAATTAATCTAGTGAAAGTTCCAAGTATATACGAGATTGTGAAGAGAGTGGTGATGGAATATTTACTTGGAGTTTGTTCACATGGGAGACATCGATTTAAACTTAGTCAAACATCATTTGGAAATAAATTCCTGTTTAATGTTGATGTCTACATTTCAAGTAGATGTAGCAGATTGATTTTTGGTGAAGAGAATTCATGAAACGGAGAAGAAATGGAAAAACCCATGTGACATTTTTGGTTATGAAAATACCTACAAAATAAATTTTTTTATCATGAAGTTCTCGATTTTTTCCAGGTTCTCATGATTTGACGATTTCCGAGTTGATATGATTAGATAGTCATTGTGATACGGATTTTATTGATTGGTTGTTGTTTCTATTTTGAGGACGTTTCAAGTGTACTTCTGTATCAGAGACAACTGATAGTTCTGAGTATTAAACCAATGAATAATAGGGCAGGATGGATTCATGATACTATTTTGATCATCACTCGTAATAATCCCAATTTATTTATGTACGTAATTGTGAACAATATCTGTCCCTATACTAAGAATAATTCATGTCAATATATTCATTAATAATATCTGACCTCATTAAAACATGCGAGACTATCCTGTTTGATATATTTGATCCTCTCTTCAGAAATAATTCGTCTTGTCAAATTTTCATCCTACAATGCAGGGTAATAAATTTTACACATCAATCAAATTAATCTCGTATATTCATAGGAATTATATAATCAGAGTGCCTTCATTTTCGCTGAGAAAAATACTCCTCCCTTCAATAATAAACTTTTCCAATACTTTAATTTGATTCTTACTGTTAACGATAAAATATTCAATCACAATTTATACGTGGACATTATGAGCGATACTGGAACATCAAAAATTTCTAATTGAACTTGTTATAATTGTAATCGTTCCATATTTGGAAAATGGATAGTTGCGTTTACGACGTTTCACACAATTGGTAAATTGCATGAACATAATCATGTTAGTCATGATTATGTTCACGTATTTGCTTCAGAATTAACAATCACGTCTTATTATGGGTTGAGGCGCATCAATAACTGTTACTGTATTACTATAGAGTATTCACACTACTGTGCTATATATGCGATCTACATGGCTTTATTGTATATAATCGAAACTTGTGCTGCATTGAACACGAGCATATGTCGATCTGTTATAGCCACATAAACACCACAGGGAGAATTTAGATAATGGCTTACATTGGCACAAATTATATCGCAATATTATATTTCATATTGTTCTGGTGGTATTGAAGTTATGGTTCAAACTAATCAATACTGCGGTATATAGAGAATTAAATTATGATCTGATATTCATGAGTATTACAAGTAGAACTGTTTAATTAGATTTTTATTTTGTTTTCATTCTCAAGGAAACAATGGAAGATGTAGGTACAACTGTCGGAACAGTTTTTAGTTTCAGTTTGAATGGTTTTTCATATCAGAAAATTCTTTTTTCATAAACCAAGTTGGGCATTCTAAACTTTTTATTCTGGTCTAGTCATTGATGAAAGCAATTTATAATAACCACAATTTTTCGATCGGAATAATTACGTTTAAACCGCAGGTATTTTCGATTTTTCATATTAGTTCAAGCTCTCAAAACCAATTTTCATCATTTAACTATTCATTAACGATTTTTAATATTGTGACTATCGCTAGTCTAATTATAGAACGAAATCAATAAATCCGATGAAAAAAAATTCTCATAACATAATGAAAATAAATATCTCCACCAACGTTTTCCACAATAAAACCAAACATGAAAATCCATCACATGTTTAATTAAATTCTTACGGTCTAATATTTCACACTTAATTTCTAACTCAGCCCTGTAATTGATTCTCACTATTCTCATATTGTACGAGTATTGTTCCACGTATAGACATGAATATACAAAATCTATTTCCTTGCAATAGAAAATTCAATTGTTCCTCGAACATATTTGTACATAGCTAAATATATACCTACACAAAAGCACATTGACAATTTGTCTATCGATGGTAAATATAATAAGAGAGATAGATAATGATCCGATAATTTAAACGCACCTGTCGATATTATTCTTTATGACTTTTGACGCTCTTTTCAAATAACGACTTTAATGGTTTTCCCGGAGGGAATATTGAAGTTTACGATGTGTTAGAGATATGTGTGAGTGTATCTGTGCAACCGACATGGTGCTTGTGAATCTAACTCTACCTATATACAAAATATATAATATGTTCGTATACATAACGACAGATTTAACAGTCAGTTTCCCGTGACAAAAGAGACATGGAAGTGTTCAATCAATTTATTCCTTTATCGAAAATATTGAATTTGTTCATTTCATTCATATAAATGTGCTGGAAATAAATTCGAATTATTAAATATTCCATTCATTGCTTGTGAAATTTATTCACGTGATTTATCAGTATAATCAAATTGATTCAGCATGAAGCTTGAACATTTCGTATTTCCAAGTACTTAACTAATACGACTAACAACGTGGAAAAATATTTTTTATGAATTCTATCGTCAGATTCATAATCTGAGCGTGTTGAAGTAAAATTGTCGTTTCGATTTTGTTGAGGAATATCGCTAATGGTTAAACAAATGCAAATCAGGGATTCAACATTTTTGAATATTGGTATTGATGATGATATGTAAGATGTATATTACACATAAATAAATTGTTCATTCATCCACACAATTATTAGTGAACTAAATACACCGTGAAAATTTTTCTATACGATTGACCGATAGCTATTCACCAATGTGATACCAATGCATTTTGCTTTCGATCAGTTCCAATCCATTATTTCCTGTTGGATACATTGTGCTGTTTCATTGCGTATAGAGATCTTCTATTGGATCAATTGTGTCAGCGAAACATGGAGGACTGAGTGAATGTAAATATAGATATATAATCCAACATTATGTATATTGAATATGAATTGATATTGAACCTATTCGTAATCAAGCACATGAATTCAAGCTGCATCCACCTCAACTCAATGCAGTCGAGCTACAAAAAAAGTAATTTTCAATTGAGAGAAAGTCATTACGCACTGTTGGATAATTGGCAATATCATGATTGGTTGAACGTGCTCAATGGGAAGATGATATCACATGGTGTATTCGCAGATAGGCATTTTGAAGAGACATAGATGATAGAAATAGCAAGAATGAGGTTGCTTGTTAGGCCAAGGGTATTATCTGTACTCTTTTATAGAGAATGACGAGAGAGTGAAAAGGCTGTGCTTGAGCTTATCATAATACGGCGCACACACGTTTGCATAAACTACTGTGGATACTTTTATGTATAAACACTTATACATACACTGTGTTCATTTGAATTTTGTGCAATTTTTCTATCAGCACAATCTCTCAGGCTTTTGTCTGTCAAGAAATTTAATGGTTCATATACATAATTGCACGATGTATTCACTTGTATGCGATGGTATTAATGATAGAATTTTATGTGTTTGTGTTTGTATTGAATAATATATTTTATGAGTTTTCGCGAAAGCAATTTGACTGTTGTCGTAAGAGAATATTAATGGTTGTGTGAAATAAACGTAAATATAGAGAAGCAATGATAATAAAAATTTGAGAAAATTATCTCTCATGCTTTGTTGAATGGAGTAGTTGTTTTTAATTTTTTTTTGTGTCATGAGAGACTGCAAATTGTATAATCATAAAAGTTTTACACTTGTTTTTTTTTTCTTTTGCATTATCGAGACGCAATCGTGATATCAGATCTTTGTTATTTTCTTTTGTATCAATTCTCATATGGATTGTGTCGATGTTTCTCCATTTCGTTGATGTACGGTTGCAACTCACCAATCACACTGAAATTCAACGTGACTCCTTCAGGTTTCCAATATACCAAACTGATTATACACATGTAGAACAAATACGCATCCGAAAACAAATGAATAATTGAATGCAATTGCTTCAATCCACCTCATTCACATTATTGGTTTATTTCTATTTATTCTAGTATTGTCGTTGACTAGAATTAATTAATGTTCAAACATGTACTTTTTGTCTAGACTTTCATTGTAAGCAAAGTTATAAATGAGAATTTTGTTCAATTTAATTACTACAGCAAATCGAACTTCGCATCTCATTATAAAGTTTTTTCTATTGCGACGAGCAATCAAGTTGAATTAGAGTGGTGGTAGTAGGTTGGCCCGAAGCGAATGAGAATGTTCACAATATTACATGTATATATGTAGATGTAACTGTATATATGTTTATGTACAGTTGGAACGAATTATTGAGGAGGAACAAGCGAAGAGCCTTCTGTGTAGATACTTCGTTGGAGCTTGGACCGATGGTTGTATAAAACTCAGATCCATGCAAAAGGAAGTACCGTTTAATAGTTCACTAATTGAATTTAGAAGTGCCTTCAATTATGTCAATATGTTGAATTGATGTGATACTGAAAGAAGATCTTGCAATTATGCTGTTCAAATATCGAATCCAATTGCATCCATTGCATGAATTTATATCAGTCAGGTGTACAGTGTTGAGAAAGTATTTGTCATTTGCAGAAATATTTTATTCTTCAATATCGTGCTCTATAAATGTGGATATGACTATTGTGTCTTTGGTTCTCCATTTTTACTTGATTATGAATGAGATATTTGAGTGATGAGAATGGAGGTGAATAAATTTAATTAGGTTTTATCGTTTGTGTTCTTCGCAAAGTTGTTGATTCAAATAGCAACGCTGCGTCATCACTTCCGAGTATTTTGCAATTATGAATCGTCAAAATTAGAAGATTTGTTGGGTTTTATTCGGAGAATGATGGATTGAATCGTAATGGAACGAGACAAGGAACGAATGATTTCGCCTTTCAATTTTGAAGATCAAACTAGTGAAGGAGGGAGAATAGTCCCATACAAACGGTTTCCTACTTCTGGAATACTCGTTATGAAATAATCTCACAAACAAACCATGCTCTCCCAAACTATCCATTCAACAACATATTCCCCTAAATTCAGCCTCATTTTAATGATCTTCACGATCGAGTTCAAATGCGTGGAAAATCCCTGTTGCCCTATACATCAGAACCCAAACGTGAAGAAAAACACGAAATGAAAGCATCAGTGATACACAAGCTACAACAATTTCGTTAGGAAGATTGAGAGGGCGGAAGAAAAAAAATGTCGGATATTTCCCAAGTGATTTTCATGATAAGATATGAACTTTCTGGCACCCAATTGTTTTTTTGCGTTTTTTTTTGCTACATCGCGCCCAAATTCTCCTGAATGCACAATGTTTCATGATGTTGGATATCTAGTTGTCTGACACAGAAGAGCCCAACAATAAAACAGATGTAAATAAATCAAAAAACTAAATATGAATGATTTATGGTAAAATGACTGCAAATAAAAATAATTTATCTCAACGTCAGACAGATTTATATGAATATACGAAAATATTCATGCACACTTATTTCTGAAATATTTCATACAACTTTTCTTCTTCACTCAAATATTTACATGTTTGTTCATTTTGTAGCCATTGCTTTTACATTTTACAGACACATGCACAACTAATTTAACATATATGTAAACCAAAACGTCAATATAAAGTTCGCAATGGAACAAAACTGTATACGCCGAGAGCAATTGCTTCAAAAGTTACATATGAGGTGCTTTGTGGCTAATGGACGCAATGAAATGTTAGGATTACGAGGTTGGTAGTATGGCTTAGCCAGTGCAAGCGTATTATGCGAGCGTATTTTCCACCTGTGCATATCGACTCACGTCCGATTCTCGTTGCTTCGTCATATCCTGTAGAAATGTATGCTCTGAGAACTTGGGTGGTTGTTACAGACCATCTATTTTCTCTAACTCTTGGTACAGTCACATTCGTTCTGGAATTCAGCTACCAGCATGCATACGTGTTATCCTATTGCTCACATGTTCTATGATTACTGTGTATGTATTAGTCGGGATGGAAGTGACGTTTGATGTATTTGTGAGTGGATGTGTTTTATATGGGTTCATATTTTGCATGATCTCATCATGATAAGGAATTTGGTGGTTCCATTGGATATATTTTTACAAATATTTTCCTGGATGTGTCCAGGGTTTTATGGTCAAGTGCAAATATTTTTGAGATTTTTTGTGGAATTTTTGTCATCACTTTTGGTTTATGGTGGTCATTTCGAATTGGGTTGTTGGATGTGTACAATTATTGCAGTATGTTTGCGTTTGAATGTCATTTTCTGGATTAATTCGATGTTTTCTATGGAGAATTTATTCAAACAAGTGAAAAAATTTATGATTTGTAGAAAAAATTTTTTTTTTCTAATTTACGTTCAACTTAGTGCTTGAATATTTTCATATTTTTGGATATTTTATCATCATAAATATCCGTAAGAAAAACTTCAGACTTTGATAAATGTGTTTCTGAACCTCAATTGAAAAATTGATGCTTTATTGGGACATTACTCCTTACATATATAATTGATGATGAGTGATACAATTCTAATAATGTGCAAAAAAATTTTTCTTAAGGAAAGTTCAACTGTGCCAATTATCCAATTAAAATTCGAATTGAAATGTTTGTCATTCTATAAAACTTCAAAACGCATCTTATCAACATTTCTCTTTATTGGAATCATTTGATATATGAGAAAAAATGAATGACAAAAATCTTCTATGAAAAATAAGAAGGAGCAAAAGAGTTGATTCCTCTCACAAAAATTTTCATTGAGAATTATTTATTCTTACACTTTTACACATTTCACACAAGTAAAATTTTTTTTGAGAGACACGAATTGTTTTCGACTTTTAATCACTTATCTCACATTCACATGTTCTATCTGATAACTTCCCATATTTTAACCATGCACGAGTTTAAAAAGAAAACAAGACGCATTATTTCCATGAGAATTTATCATTTTTCCACATGGGATTACCGCGCTCTTTTCGCATGAATAAAAGTGGGGATTGTATCTTCGTCTACATTATGCAAAAGATAATGAATAAATTTCATGGAAGAACAAAAATATATATGAAAATAAAATACATCAGACTTGAAAAGTCGCGTGTAAACTTGTCGCAGAAAATCAAATCGATAACAAATACATCAGCGATGGATAAAAAATTTTCAATCAGCCAAATCGAACAACTATAATAATATATCGGACCAATGAACAATTGTATTACAGCTCCCACATTGACATTTATTCACATGTATATTTATACACATCATATCATCAAATAAATTCCTTCCAGCCCGTTATATTTATACGAGCGGTGCTTTGTTTTTTTCATGTTTGGAAATATTTTGTGACGTATAGAATTTGATGATAAAGTTTTGGATACTGCCAGCATCACGTGTGTCAACGCCTCTGCATCGACATTGTCAGATGCTTTCCATTATTCGACTTTATGGCTTTATATAACCTACAGATGCGTTCTATATAGATAGAATTTTCCAACTCTGTATTATTTCCCTTCGTTCTCTGGTATTTTGAACGCCGCATGTTTATTGCTCACAACTTATATGTATCTCATTTTGTTTTTCTACATTCCAATTCGCTTTTTGTCCTTTTTCTATTGCCTTTCTCTTCATCTCTCTTCACCACCATTGATATCAGACACTCGAAAGAAATTTTTTTTTTGCATTTGTATGTGGGTATGTTCATGCGAACCTTTTGCCCACAGGATCGAAAGAGTTTTTCCGATTTCCTGTGTCGTGATTTTCACCAAAAGTTTTTTCGCATTTATTCTTGTTTATTCTGTTTATTTTTTGCTCGCCCCTTGCTGTGCTTTATCCTCCTCTCACTTATTGTTGTTTTCTTCTGTGCCTGTCTCGTTTACGGTGTTCCACTGGTGCGGCCAAGCGTCCAGAATAGAGAGGCAATGGCTGTGCGGGTGGCAGTGGAACGGTTGGCTGTACAACCCCTCGCATTAAACATTCAAAGAGGCGATAAAAAAGAAGATGCATTTGCATCCCCGCATTGCGACTGCGGTCTACAGGAAAAACATAAATAATTCAAAAGTTTTTATTCAGCCAGCGAGCGAGCCGTGTCAAATGAGAAAATCTTTCGTGCAATCGAACAATGTGAAGTTGTAAAGGTATCGGTGATGAATTTTAAGAAGAAGATAAAGAGCAAAATTTTGATAATTTTCTTTCATATCCTCCACCACGGTAGTTATTGATCGTTTGTGTTCAGTTACTTTCTGAATTGGAGTGAAAATAGAAAATTTACTGCGAAATTTCAATTGATTCCGATCATTCTTTTTCTAATTAATATTTTTTATTCCGCATCAGAATTATTTGAAGGTAAACAAAAAGAACTCAAACGAAAAACTATGAAATTCTCGAAGAGATTCAGAGGATCCAAAATTGCCACGACATACCAGGGTGCAATTATTATTCAATGGAATATTCGACGCAATTTTGAGATATTTCGTTGCCCAATATGAATCGTGAGGAGAATGAAGGGATCCACGAACCATCGGAGATAGCAAAAGTGTGGCTGCTACCAGCTATTGAAATCGGTTCAGTATTACACCACATCGGTGGAGGTTGAATTCTACCGAAAGTTTTAACGGCGCGCCTCATTGGAGAAAATAGTTCTCAACTGAAACTCAGCCACCGGCATTTCAACAATATAACCAAGAGGCGTTACTAATTTTCTGCCGCTTCTACGTTTTACCCCTCGTCTACCGTCTTGTGAACCAGGATGAACACTTGTAATCGCATATTCACAGCCAAATAACAAGATGAGCCAATTGGCTTCAAAGTTGTATTATTTCTTTTTTTTTTATGATAACACTCCGTTCGTACTGTTTATCTTTGATGATACTCATCCTCTCTGATCACGTTTTACTAACAATGAATTATGATAAGTTGACTCAACTTTCATAGAGAGATTGATCCAGAACTAATACTGTTACTGTTGATAATTTTATTAATCACTCAAGTTCACTCAAGAATATCGTGATATGCAGAGATATTGGAAAATAAAGCCGACTTAACAATTAGATGATCCACCTTTGTCCTTTCAATGATGAAGAAGATGTATAAGTTCATGAAATATTTATCCTGGCAATAATTGGGTTTGAATTTCTCCCAGAAGATTCTTTTATCGTTCATTCGATTTATGCATTCCACTTTACATTATATCATATAAATGTTTCTGTATACGGGAAAAATGTTCTAGTTCTGAGAATAAATAATATTCTTGATCGAAAGATCACACCAGCATTTGCACTTGCATTTGAACATGAATTTTACTTGCAATCGAAATTTGCGAATGGGTACTTTTATCGAGATTAAAATATGAAAAATATATCTTGACATATATCAGCGGTAAACATGATTGATCCAGGGGTTAGACAAATTTATTGAGATATATTGGCAAAATGTTCGAATCATTGAGAGATATTTGATGAATTAATTCAATCGGAATTATGAACATGTTGATGATTTGTAGTGAAAAAAGTTCTTTCATCTAAAACACAATGGTGATGAGTGGAAAGAGAGCTTTGTGTCACAAATACGTTGAGTAGAATTCACTCATGATATTTCTGCATTTAAACCAAAGACGAAAATATGTAGAATTATCATCGACCAATTGAACATTTTCATTGCTTTTGTTGAAGTTTCTACATTCAAACAAACCTGATTTTTTCTGTTGAACATCAGATTCGATAGAAATACGATAACGATTTAACTTATTGCTATTCCCCCTCTATTTTTACAATTTTCCGTGACTGCGTCGCTGTTTGAACTAATCTGATTCAGAATTTACATTCAGTTAATGACCTGTAGTTCATAGGAGCATAAATAAAATTGTCTCCTTGAATTTCATAATATTCATATGCAAATTGACGATTTTCTTCGAAACATTTTGTAAATATTACACCAGCTTTATTCTCAAGGAAACTGAATAACGATGAAACGATGTACTGTGAACCGGAAGAACTTTACACTGCAATCCTAGTAAACAGAAGAGATGAAGAAATCCACCCTGAATGCTTATCAATAGGGTAGAATTCCTGTGTTCATCAGTAGATCATGATAAGATTATAATTATAAATATATTGAATATCAGATGCAACATGTAAATTCCATCAATTCGAATCCATACAAGAAAAAAATCTTGTTTTCTATTCTACATACTCCAAGGAAATTCCTTATCCAGAATTGATGTCATGTGTTTGTGTTTGGTGAAGCATTGTTATTGTTGGATCCAACAAAGTTTTGGATTACCGTTCTCATAAAATGGTTTAGGTCTATTGTGAAAGTTTCGGAGTGCATTTATATTTGTAGTCAAACTTCAAACAACATTTTCAATGTTACATGAGCACCATCATCATTCTGTACCTCTGAACATCCTAAACACCATACTAACCTAATTTCTAAAAATGGATTATTAGGACTTTGTTGCACGGATTTCATCCTAAATGAATTCGAAATTGAACAAATATCCCGTCAATCACAAAGACGGTGTTTCCTAAACCTATAAGTGTGCTTGCCGTATAAATATTATGGATATAACAGCTGATAATGGCTTTCAATTACTAAAGTGTAATTCTTGATTTTCATGATGATATAATGTATGAAACTAATTCCCTGCCAATATTACTAACAACTCTAACACGATCCTTTTCATTTTAATTTTCAGACGTGTTCCAATGTCCTCCAATTAACAATCAACATGGACTAACAGTCGTCTTCTTCTAATCATCCCCATTTCTCAAAACCATCAACTACGAGAGAAAACAGAATGCTGAACTCTCTTTCCAACGATCCAATCAATTAATTTTCCCTTCGGAATCTGTAACGTGGCATTTATGATTCGCGCGCGAAATAAACGCCATTGGTGTGACGATCATGCCAACAAACAACAAAAATGCGAAAAACGGGCAACGGGTTGAAGCTGGATTTAACAGAAAATACACCAGATAGCTTGTCGTCACGGCTACCCAATTTGGTAGAGCATGCGGAGGGCTGTAGTCAGGCATTTGCCGGTGGTGTCGGCGAACATTTGAGTAGTAAATTGCCAAACGTTGTCGAGGGCTCCATGGACTATGGAACAGAGCGAAGGTCCTCCCGTTACCTGGACTATGATCCAAAGAGCTTCCAGGACGGCCAAACGGGTAGTAGTTACAATGACGGTGGTGGAACAAACTCGAAAAATATTGAATATGGCGACCGTTCATATCCTACCAGAAGTTATGACAGAAAATTGCCGGGCGGTGGTTTTGAACGAGACACCAGAGAACGATATGACACTAGAACTTACCCAGAAGATTCTTTGAGATATGATCGTAGACCAAACAGATCTTATCAGGAATCAGATCTAGACGCTGTTTATGACAGTGGTGATCAGAAAAATGCCCGGAATTATCCACAAGATACACATGACAGTGGGAGAAGATATTCGCGTGACTTGACAGACTATGAATACGCTTCAAGATATGCAGAGGAAACACTCAAACTTGATCCGAAGAAAGACAATCGTCATCATACAGAAAGAATGTATGAATCAAATGGTAAGAGTTATGATACACTTGGAAAAAGTGGTTATGAATCAGGAATAAAGACTCGTGAATCATCTTATGAACTTGGTACGTGTTCTAATGTTGAAATTGGTGGACGTGCCAAGTATGAGAGCAAGTACAATCCAACGGGTAAAATGTACGGTACACTACCCAGATATGAATCATCGAGTAAAGTGTATGACTCTTATGATAACACTGGAAGATCCTATGAGAAAAAGTACGATGATGAGAATTATAATTCATCTGCAAAAGCTTTTCAAAGTTCAACATCCAAATATGAACTGAGTACATCGAAAAGTTATGTTCATGAAAGATCTAAATATGAACCTATTGCTAGATATCAGGATACATTGAACAAATCCTACGATCAGACATTGAAAATCGGTGAAGTTGGTGCTGCATCAAGTGTTTATCAAAGGAAACAGAATACAGATGTGAATACAGCAACGGTTTCAGAGAAAACTAATGGCTATAGAAAGAATAATTTTGAAGCTTATGGTGTTTATTCGGATCCTGAGGATGATCATGGATTTCTTGCGGATAAAAAAACACCACAATATACATACAAGGGGGTTGTGGTTAATGCTACTGGTGAATCAAGCGTGGTAGATCAGAAAAGAAACAAAGAAGCTTTGCAAACTGAAATACCACCAAGTCCTTGGTGTCGGCCAACTATTTTGCTTCTTCTTCTTGTACTGCTTATTGTGATTTTCGTATTCATTGCTGGGATTCTTCTTTACTTCAACTGTAAGTATTACATATTTTTAAATTCAATTTGCTGCTGTAAATTTAGTAAAAATATGGGTGAGAAGTTCGAATTATGTTACGCAGTTTTTGGGTGTTAATGTAGTCAGATGTTCATCCCCATTGGAAGGTCAAGTTTTAATGAAAAAAGAAAAAATTAGAGAAATCTGGATTTCGAATATCTGATTATTCAGGCTTACTATATTGGATACGGTGTTTTGAATAGAATATAGGATAAAAATCTGATTGCGAGAAAAATTCATTTATTTTATAGAATCCACCAATATTGGTGAAAATTGTGGCTGTGAGTAGAATTTGAGTATAAGCCGCTTACGTAATTCGTTCAGAATTCGACACGAATATCGGAAATGATTCGATGAATCGTTTTCGGTGTCACGAGAATATTCATTTTTGCAAATTTTTTATTATTTTCCTGTTCCATTTTTCGTATATATGATCTTGCGTCGTGAATCTTTTTTTTTTTTTTGCAGTTTTTCCGAATTGATATGAGGTGTGAGCGTGAAATTATTTCCACAGTTGAGTGGATTATTTTCACAGTATAGGAACGGAATTGAAATTGTTTTTTTTTTATTTACGCCATGATTGAAGTTAAGAAAATACTGGGATGTTATTTAGCAGCATTATTCGTGTTGATTGTCATCAAATAAATCAACCGATTTATATTGATTGTTGATATATCACTGACTATTCTGCCTAAAGCATCTTTCACAATGCCCAATATCGATTGACAAATATAACATATATTATCTTGACATTCAATCTGGCCAAGTACACAGTACAGACCGTCAATCTCACCTTAATTACTCTCGATAGCAATTGTTCACGGCTGTGCCTGCAACTCGATATGGAACAATGACACAGCGAAAGAACACCAGAGTAAGAGAGAGAATGAAAAGAGAGTAAGGAGAGTTGCCTCAATGTCGGTAGCACGTGCTGGCGATACGTTAGTGGGCCGTTACTGTCTCCCATGCAGTTTTATGTGTCGAATTTGACATGCCTTGCACGTAGGGAGTTGCCACTAGTGAAACTGTTCGGTTGGAATTACAATGTGTTCTGTAAAGAGTACAGCCGAGATGCGGTCGCCGAGACGATACTGTAGAAAAGTAAAGAGCACACGATGGTTTTGGTGAAAGAAAAAAAAAACGAAAGGAGAACATATGAGATCAGAGATATTACAACGCATCTGTCTCGTACCTGAGTGAATAATATTTTAACATCACTGGGTAGTTGATGATTGTGAAATTTCCAATTGGATCTAAAATTGTTAGTGATGTGAGTACATCAGAATTTGCAAAATCGTCATGCCGTCTGTCATTGAGACATCTCGATGGCCACTCCATCGTTACTTCTATTTTCATAAAAAAATTTAAACCGGATAAGCTCATCGATCTTTTTGCAACTCCTAACACTTTTTCATACTCGTTCAAGTTAATGCACTTCACCCATAAGGTTTAAATGCATTTCGAGCTGATCTCAGAAGTATGCACCGAGCGTTGGACAGAGAGTTTGCAATGTAAAGAGAGCAATGTTCCTTATCCTAACACAAGAAACTCTCCGGAAAAGAAAGGAATTCCAAGTCGACTCATGTATATCCGAACTCGATGAACTGGAGGAAAACAGCTGAACGAGTTTAGATGCGGCCGTATAGTTTTCACTGTCACAATTTTATCAACTGGTCAGATGATTTGTAATAGATCGCGAGAAATGTAGTTCCCTGAATCAGCTTAGTTATTATTGTCAACTGCAAATGGAAAATATGACGAGGAGAAAAAATATCGTGAGAGAAAACCATGAAGTTTTGCATTGTTTGAAAGAATCTTGCTGTGCTACTTGTCTATAGCAATCGAAGACAATATCCAAGTTGTAGAATTGCACGGTAGTGATGTGGTGCATTATTTCCCTCAAACTGTTATCCAAAACCACGTGATTCAAATTGAGCATTACCTCAGACCAAGTGTAACATGTCTGGTTGAGCATTTAAGATTTACATTCGGATCCAGCTCCATTTTAAGCAAATACACAAGTCTCAGGATTCAAGAGGGAATTGTACACTCATCCAAGAAAATATATAATCTCGTAGACTTTGCGGTTAACCGACTAAGTTTCAAGTGATGGAGCATGATACGGACATTGCATTTCCGGTAGAATTTATGAATGCAATCGAAGTAACAGGAATCCATTAGTGTTGATTCTTAACGAGGCTATTTGGGATAGGCATTAACTCGGTCAATGAACTTTGTTAATTATTGATTTCAAAAAATTGTGGCAGAATGGATACAAAAATCTCATTAAAATTGATAAGGTATTACAGATAATAACCAATAGCTTTCATTATAATGAACGCTGGTGTTGTCCGTGAAGTTTTTAATCGGTACAAAAACCCCAAGGCATATCCCTGGATAAAATGCACCACGATTAAAAACTATTCTCGTCCTGTCTCCGGCAGACTGGGGATGAACAGTAAACTCGATGGGATAGTTAAGTTGATGAGGAAAGCAAAAAAACAATATCAGAAAGTTATCTGGAAGTGAAGCAAAAGCCATAAAAAATTACTTTTAGAGTTATTGAGTAAATTCATGAACGATTTACAATAATTTTCTTATTCATGATAAATTTGTATTCAGACAATTCAAAAATTGATGACACACTTCGTTTATTTAGAAATTCTATTTCCAATTTAGTCAGTGATTACATCCCAGGAAATAAAACATAACCTTGAAAAAAGCGACATTTGTGAAGAATTCTGAGAGAAGGGATGAAAACTATCCAGGATGGATTCTGAAGTGAAAAAAAAAGTAGAGACTGTGCAATGATTCAGACTTAATCCCAGCAACGCAAGGTCTAGACTTTTGAGAGGAGGAATGATAAGGGGGTAGCAAATAAGTTCTCGTAACCTAACCTCACACTTATTCCTCAAGTTCGTAGTCTTTTAGTTTGCAAGATCAATTTTTTTCCCGAATTCTCTTCTTTTAATACACCAAGTTTTCAACTTTCGAGCACTGTGCATGGTCCTGTAGAAGTGAACCTGCGATTTTGAATGCGTGTCAGGGTGAGAGAGATGGTAAAGTGGAAGTTGAAAAAAAGAATGAAACGCGAACGGAAAAGACGACGAAGTCATGACGAGGTGGAATGGTACGAACTGTGAAGGAAAATGAGGCAAAGTAGTGAGAGAGTAAAGGAGAAATAAAACGGGAGAGTTTCTAGGATTTATCGGTGTTAGACTTATTAACTCTCGAGTGAAGTTAACATTAATCTTGAGCGAACTTGAACGGCCGAACGGGCTTTTTCCATTCCTCTTCTTTTTTCCTCCCTTTCATTCGCCCTAATTCCTCTTTCGCACTCATTTCGTACCTCAAACGGTGCGTTCGACAGTTTATCCTTCTCCATAACGTTCACTGAAATTCTATCTGAGTTCTCATGTTCAGGTATCCAATGCCTTTAACCATCTGTGAGTAAAACGGATTAATTAAGAGTAGATAATTTATTTGTGGAATTTTACTTGGGGGCCAAATGGTTACGCTACACAACAATTAACTTTTGCCATCGTTAGTTTCTATTTGTGTTTGCGGATAGAGATAGGATGAAATGTAAAAGTAATGTGCGGTTTCACCTTTAGCCTTTTTCATATTCAATTTTTTCTTTTAGAATTTGTTCTCTCTCTATCTTCCCGGAGACTAAACGTCATTAGACTGGCCATGAATCTTTGTCGTTCACAAAGTTCAATACAGAGCGAACCATACGTGAATAATTTATTTATAGTTGATTGAACAATTTTTTTTGTGTCAGCGAATAATTTTGGAAGCATAAAATACCGAACTATAACAACAATTACATAGAGATCTGTTTATAGTTTCCATGATCTTCCAAGTATACAAAACACCACTGCAAAGTACCGAGCAAACATTGCAACTAACTTCATTCTTGATTCAACTAAAAAAAAGAATTTTCTAATCAACAAAACTTGTTCAGTAAACTCGAACTTTTTCCTTATGAACACAGCGTGCGTATCATACCGAGGAATAATTTGATAACCTTCCGAAGGAAAAAAGTAGAGAATGCGAAAAAAAAAATAGAGAAGATGTAGGTGAGTCCTTTTAGGGTTAAAAGGTAATGACTATCAAAAGTTTTCATATAAAGTATCAGTCTAACGAATTTCCTGATTGTAACCTACACAAGTGCGTATCTCATGTATACAAACTTTTTAAAAACTCGTTTGCTACGTAATACTCATGTACTTTAGTCTCCACAATAAATTACTTCACTTTGGTATATACATAAATTGATATTATATATCTACATTTAATGTGTTTTGAAGATGAACTTAATTAGTTTGGCGTTTCACTTGGTGGACTTCTTCTAATTTTCCAGGGACATACACGAAACAGTAGACCATAATATAATATATGTACATTCACCAACGAATTGCAGACTTAGTCTGTATACCATGGACATATCTTCACGAGTTAACGCGCCTGGCTGGCTGGGTATAGTAGTGCTGTTGTTTAGCATTATACATACTGCATCTACTGGAATGAGAATGAGAGCGAGACGAGAGGTGAAAAGCGAATAGACGTACCCACAAACGAATTATATGCCAGCAAAAGGTGTGAAGTACCCCACGTGTTTGCAGTTAAACCATTACCTGAGAATCCAATTTCGTATGAGATTCGGTAAATTGACTTTCGTTTTATTTCCCTCTATCTCGATGTAAATACTCAGCTCTCGAATTAATTGACTCCTGGTTGGTGCAGTTCTTTCTTTAAAAAAATGTACTCATTCTTTAGTTGGAAATAATTTCATTGAGCAACCGTTTGTTCATGTAGTGGTTTGAGATATAAAGAAAAATTAATTGCTAGAAAATGGAACAGAGTTTTTCCATGCTTACGAATATTCTCATTCATTTTTCTGAAGGAACAAATATTCATTTGCTCCTTGATGGCTTACATGTGCCTGTTCATGAATCTGTTTTGGAAATGAATATTCAATCAACGATGTAATTGGATCGCCGAGACTGAAACATTAAATAAAACATTTGAACAGTTTAAGTAGCTCAACAAACCTGTTTGCAATTTCACTCCGAGAATCACTAACGGAGAATTCAACTGGTTCACCACACTGTCAATGAAATACCCAGAATTTTTCCAGCAACTTTGTAGCACTACATCCCATTCGACTGGAACAATCTCCAAGCACCGAATTTTTCTATTGTAAAAATTCAGCGGAGTAAAAATTTCTGCATTAAAACACTGCAATGAAAATTGTAATTTGTTAAAAGCAAATGAAATGACTGCAACGCCTTAACTTTTGTTACCTTTCGCAGAAATGAAGTTCATTAATTATACTCATTGCGTAGAGTTCCAGGAACGTCTATTGCTGAACTCGTATTTCATGATAGATGTGAGACGATGACTTATTTTACAATAAACGCTTTTACAAGTGCTACGTGACAGACGTTACTTTGAATTTATGCTGGCACTATTTGTACATAGTGAAAAAGTGAATGAGCGACGAGCGTGTCCAACGTGGTAATTCATTCTAAGGGAGTGACTGTGAGCGCGTTGGGTTATGAGATCATTCGATCCAGTAAGGCGATGAGAAATGTATTTACGTCGACGATCTGCTTCTTAATATGATTCGTGATGTCCTTAATCCTGACGCCATTTCTACTGATATTTATACATTAAGCGAACAACTGCGCAAGCGAGAACTGCTAAGATGCAGATGGAGATACATAGAGACTAAAGTAGAGATGGTGAGAGAATGCAAGCCGGCGTCCGCAAGCCAGGCAGCTGGTGGTGGTGTGAGTGCTGCTCATGGCAGCCTGAGAATGAGTATGAAATGGAGGGATCAGTGGGATGAGAGGGAAACGCTCATAAAGGCAGATGCGAACACGTGCCTTACATACTAAATTTCCGCGTTGTACCAACACTACGCATGAGTGTACGTAACCATTTTGAAGTTCCTAATACTATGCTGAGTCTGGTGTCGGTACATTTTCCAGACCGTCGGTCGCAACATTGGTTCCGAGTCAGGAATATAAAATTTTGATGGTATTTATTGTCGACATTACCAAAAAGGATTTGTTTATCATATGGGACTGAGTTCATTGGAAGTTTGCTCCGGGATTTTTTTCCGGAAGAACATCATTCAGCTTCAGGGTGTTTATCAACGATTCTGCGGAATTTGGGTAGTAAAACTTGAATTAGTGAAGCGACATGAACTTTTGAATTTGGCACTCGATCTGATTGTGTTTCAATCGAAGATATTCACTTATGTGGGAATTGGTAAAGGCAGGAAATGAAGGAAACAGGATAATAAGAAATGCGAAAAAGAAACAATAATAAATAAAAGGAATAAAAATATAATCTTCTCTGCAAGCGTGGCACGTACATATAAATATGTTTCCTTCCCGCCAAGATTGTGGAGACATATAAAGCGAGAGATATGTATATATAAAAGGAAAATGGTAGAGAGCAGTATATGTATGATGAAAGATCGGACGAAAGTGAGAAAAAAAAATGAAGCAGAAAAACAAGAGCGAAAGAAATGTTCAAGCCGTTATCCATGACGTGAAAGCACAAATCCGCTGTCAGAAGTTCCCTCATTTTTTGTCCACATTCCCAGTCACCGTCTCACCGTGTTGTACAAACTTTGTCCCTTGGAATGTATTGAACAAAATCAATCGCCTTCGAGTGGTCTATGGTTTCAACTTTTATTTCATTTTTTTGCTTACTTTTTCTCACTCCTTCCACTTTCCCGTCATTTTTTCTCTCCTAACACATAAATTATGAGTTTTCCTCTCACGTCCATTTGTTGGCTCTGAACTTTGCCACTTATTGACACCAAAATTTTTATGAGATCCGTATCCACAATGGGAAAATTAATATTTTGTTCACTTTTATCGCGATTTACCACCCGGCTTAATTCGATCAAACACCAACAGGAGTGAAGTCAACTTTGCTAAAGGTTACTTTGCAAAAGCGGTTGAACATGTGCTTGGTAAACTTGTCACAACTTTGGTCGTCGAAAGTGCAAAAGCAAAAGTAAAGGATGAAGTGAGATCTAAAGGGGTGCGATGGTGCACGGTGGCAGGCTAACACTTACGCTTGAGTAGATTGTGGCGACACGTGTCATCCATACGTGTCGACTGGTTGCTAGTAGAATATATACATCTAACGCAAAGGCTATTGACGACATTGAGAACCATGATGGGATGAGGGGGGGGGGGTCTAGATGAGCGTATGACAACCCGCAGGAAGGTGATCTTGCATACATATCGTTGCTTTGGTAACGTTAAGTAGTTCATGTGTGACGTCCTTTGGTTCATTAGCATATACATATACATGTACAATTCGGCTAGAAGCACCATTCAAAGTACACCATGGATCTTGATGGCCTATATGACAAAATCCTGCTCAACCAACCCCTATTCCTTGATTTTGGCAACAGTTGGCATTATTCGATCATAGCTGTTTCTGAGGATTTGACGAACATGAAACATACACAGTGGAACAAACAGATTTCCCGTCCGATCACGACTTGCTATGATCTGAAATCCAAACCGAACAGGATTTATCGATTCGATATCGATTCCATCATTGGAATTGAAGTCAAAAAGTCTCGAGTTTATGTCAGATGATTTGGATTTTTCATCTTTTTATTTAGTGAGGTCATCTCAACAATTTCGTGTAATTGAACAATTTCAATGGTTCTTTTTTTGTCTTCATGAGAACATCAAACACATCAATTGTTGTAATCCAAACTTTTCTATTCATTGTTTGAGATGAGAATCCAATGCTGCACTACCAGCATATTTATAAGATCGAAACACCAATCGGAGATAACTAGTCTGACTATCAATGACAAAATCAACTCTCCATCAAACTGTGATGAAAATTAAATCACATCAAAGGACGCCATGAATGGAATGAACTGTATCGTGAAATCTCATCGCACCAATTTTCCATCTACTCGGATCATAAACGCGTCATGCTGGCTCACTAACAATGTTACGCACATTAATCTGCCAAGTGATTATACTCACACTAATGATAACACTGGAATACTAAATGCGATCTCAATGTTCATCATATCACCGAATAATAAAATTTAGAACCATGAAATAATTTTTTTCCTCTAAAGTTATATAACTAATGGGGCGTAGATGAGATCGAAATTTTGGAACTTGAATGTTATTTAATGTGATGTATATCAGATATGTATTGGGCGAGTCTACTCGTACGTCATATCCGAGTTGACCTCATTCCTGGGTGTTGGTGCAGTGCCGCTAGCTCTCAAAGTTCATTACGAAGGCTTTCGATGATCTTATGCGCGACAGGTATCACACCAGTGCATTTACTTCGACTCAGCCTTCGTGAATAAACGTGATATATATTATATACTTAATGTCATGACATGTCTATGCCGGAGGAAATATTTTCAGATAATTTTCCACGTCGTGAACATTGTTGTGCGGATTTACGATTTGATGAGAATTTGCTCTCTTATAGGGACATAGATAATTAGTTTTGTAATTTAGTTCAGAGTGCATCAACAAATTGATGACAATATAAAAAAGTGAATTTATATGAAAACAAATGACATTTGTAGTTGTGTAGGGAAATTACGATGATCAGTTACGGAATATTTTTCGATAATTATGAAAAACATTTCGTTTGTTTTTTTTTCTTTTTTTTTGGGGAGTTCAAGGATAGGGAAGAATCCAATTGACACACATCATTTTCTTATTGGTTGCATGATATAAATTCATTCCTTCCTCACCACTTCATTTTTTCGTCTTTTGCAGATATGTCCTACAAGCCACGCCATCCGGTAATCGAGGGTGAGTGATAAATCCATTTTCGCTGTGTAATTCAAGATAAACAGGGATTTATGACAATTTGTTCATTCAACATGATGTATACGATATTGAACGGTTTCTGCGTGAGTTTATCATTGGATTGGAGTTTCATGTGATAACTTTTGAAAAAATATCCATTGTTAGATTGAAATTGTATGGTTGTCATGAATCCTTTTCACAACGTCATACAATCGTTCTCTACCCATGTCTCTTAAGCTCAACCTTTTTCCATTCTTCAAGCTTACTCAAGATAAAATAATTTACCCTACAAAAAGCGATGATAAACAAATGTATGGAAAGTTATAGCCTCGCAACACCAAGTCGCAATTCATAGAAAATATGAAAAGGATATTTTCCAAATATTTATCGGTTTTTAAATTGCTTGCAGTAGAGTATAAACATAAATAAACAGTGATCGTTATCAATAGAGTTGGGGAAACAACTTTTAACTGTACAGAACTTTTTTGGTGATAATCGAACAAGATGTTAGGGAAATTCAATGTTTCTACTTCAACTGATAAATTTTTTGGTCAGCTTTATATAAATTTAAAGTAAACTATCATGACAACGATGTTACATATTAGTCCGTATATTTGCATCGTAATAACTCCAATGTCATGATATTTCTCTGGAATTTCTTTATTCAAGGTAATAATTTATTTTATTTGTTCGTACGCTTTGATGGATGAACGCTTGTGACATGTTTTTGGATTCGAAGCAATAATGGTTGAAGCGCACGGTCTACCAGGATGACACATAGCCAAGCTATAATTTCTCCACTGTTGTTTGTATATATATACCAAAACGTATGTTTTATTCGTGTGCTACAGCCGACGTTTGCTGCGCGACACCATGCATTCGCCGTTTATATTTCCCAACAAAAAATTGCACTCGCTCGCCACTTGCTCGTATCCATAACTCAATTACACGAAATGCATTGTTTATCGCAATTGCGCTAGTGGTCATGACTGACAAAATAGAAGAACGAAACATTATTCCTGCAGTCATTATTATCATTATTACTGTTTTTGTGTATATTTATTGAAACTATTATTGTGTTACGAAAATTGTTGTTCAGAAGTGTGTCAATAATGGCGGGACAGGCAAAAATTTTTTCTTGCGAAATCAGTAGGGTAATTTTATAGAGACAATTTAGTCGTGTTGGAGAAATGTTTTTTCATTCTTGAATGCATTTTTGGGAAAACGCTGAAAATAACAATCGCCACTTCTTTTTTCGTTGATTGAACACGACGATACAGCATAAATCATCAGAGAGGAGCAACAAATGTGTTGGAAAACTGATTGTGATGATTCTACCACACGTTGTGGCAACAATTTATTCAGTAATGAAAATACTGATCATTATTGACTAATAATAAAAGGTTTTAATTGATGATTCCAACCACAGCGTGGTTAAATCGCTCGTCTATTTTTATTAAATAGAGATTGTTCTCTGCTTATTTGTTCGATCAATTTTCCAATTTTAACATCAATTATGAATGTATTGATATTCAATCAATATTAACTATATAAAACGGACTCAATATGAAAAAGGTAAACTGATGAAACTTATTGGTATAGTGAGGTATCGACCTAAAATAATTATTCGTTGTTATTCGATCACATTATTAACAACAAATCATATTAGCATGAAAGGTTCCTCAAATTATTCAATTGAATTCAGTGGTGATGGAACTTTATCCATGTTCACATTATCTGTTCATCTCTTCTTGATGATTTCTCATTGTCAACCTTTGATTACTTCTCCCAACAACTAGCTAATGAATGAACTAATCTATATATTACCAATAATTGACTTGGCAGATAAATATTTTACATCATATGAAATCACTTCCCTCTCTCATTGAAATCATTTACATTCTCATCTTCATGCGCAAATAGCGTGAGAGTAAGTCATGAATAATCATCACTGCTAATATTGAATATTGATTTTGTTTTGTTAGTGGTAATACAGTTGTATGTAAATATCTGAAATTGCGAAGATTCAAGCGTCGTTAATCGCTTCAATTACATTCAGTGAATTGATTTACACAAACCTCACCACATTTCGGTAACACGATTCACATTTCAATGTGCAAAATTTTCATCCGTGGATAATCTCACATGAATTGACATTGGTTACGCTCACTCATGTTTATTTTCCTTCTTTTCGTTTATTCTATATGACAACGTGTAGGAAAACTGATTCGTCATATTTGTTGAATGTTTCGTGTTTCCAGCAATTCGTTTTTTCACAATGTTTTCATTCGCTAAAAGGCCATCGCCAAGTTCCATTCTGTCATCATCGTCCATTTATAGTTCGATGTATGGCACAATGCTATCTGACCACTCACACAGAATGAAACTAAATTTAACCCCAATGGATTGACTGTGTATATACATGTGCAATAGCTCTGTATGTTGTGTTTACGTTACGATTCACGCATCATCATTCATGAACTGCACCAATGGACGTACCACTTTGATCACGCGTTGGAAACATTTCATGTATGATGGTTGCGTACATGGTTGGGTTATTTGAAACTTGTTTATGTGTCGATATACCTTTTGACCGTGCTATAGTGCTTTAAGTTCACATATAATATTCATTCGTCTTTGAGAGCATGTGAATGTAAACACTGCACACGTCGAATGATAGACCGCACACGAGGCATTCAACTTTCGTGGAGAATTGTGATTGATGGAGAATTCTATAGCGATATTCACTCTAATGTTGACTCGATTTCATTTGAATTGGAATTGATAAAATTCATGACCTGATGTTTCATAGTCTGATTCACTTACACTCCAATACTGGAATTGATTTCAAGTATAAAAACATGTGAATTTGATAATTATTGACATCTTATTCAATATCTCAGTTGAATCATTGATCCATATGAATAATAAGACAAGTTCCATTTCTGTATCATATTGATAATGAATTAGGTGCCATGAAATCTTCCTCTTTACCAATTAATCAATATTCAATGACCTCAAATGGATTACTGTACGTGATTAAATGAACTAACATCTACTGATTTTGTATAAATTGTAACTCAATCTGTGTCAAACTTTCATATTGGACCGAATAAATCTTTCAAATGTCTGCATCACAAAACAACATACAGGACACGACATCTGAATTTGAAGTAACGTCTCTATCAACTATGACATCCTTCTTACTTATATACACCGGTAATGTCTCAAGTCAGTAGCAATACAATTCTAATATTTCGTTTTATACGAACAAGAACAAAGACGTAACCACATTTCATTCTATAATATGAAAGTAAATTGGTGCAAGTAAAAAGAGGAAGCCACATAAAATATATTTCCGTGTTGCACGCGCGTACATTATCTCTAGTAAAGCCAGAAAAAAGAAACGAAAAAATACGATCTCTTGCCTATTTTGCGAATGGAGTTACCTTGATGTGGTGCAATAGTTGTACAATACAAACGTTGACGTCTACGCGATAAGGTTGCGTCCGAGAAATTGCTTTGCAGGAGTAAGAACGTCGTGCCCGAAGCGACTTTCTACGAAATATATAATATATGATGTAAATATATATATAAATATGTTTATATATGTATGTATGAGCCTGTTTTTCAACTCGTTCCTTCCTACCTATACCAACTGTCTACTTTTCTCCTTAATATCATGAGCACATCCCTTCTTTCTGCGATATTTCTCTTCCTTTCGTGCAAACATTTTCAACCTTAACTCACAAGTGTGGTAGAAGCCAGTCAGGAAGTGGAAAACCATGAGTAAAGTCAGCCAACAAAGGGATGCACCAGAGATGCGCACGAATTCTACGCAATTTAGTGCATTCACTAGGGAAATGTTCACCATTTGATATCATTCATTAACGAAGTTGTTGGCAGAAATTGTGCATGGCTGAGACAATAATTTCACATCTTTATTCTACTTTTGTATTTATGAGTGAAAGGAAGGTTTTGGATGTGTTGAGAGGTACAAAGCTCGTTGGTGTGTATGAGAAAAATGTCTTCTTGTCTCGGTGGGAATTAATAAGGGTGCCGAAGTTATATTGTAGGGTGGTGAAGGTAGTGAGAAATAAAAGTAGCGGAATAATAGCAAGGAAGATTTGTAGAGGAGGTTTATGGTGCTAGGTTGATAGTGATAAAACATGGAAAGTTTTTCAACCATTTAAAGTATTTCTGTAGGTAAATATTCGAAGAATAATAATCGAGGAGGGTTCTTCATTCGAAAGTTGATCTCCACTTGCCTAATCCGTTTGATCTTCAACAGTACGATGTGACGAAAAATCATCGCGTGCTTTCTTGATGGTTATTGTTCGTTCTATTACAAAGAATTTTCACACTATTGAAATTACAACAATTTTACCTTTCGCCTTATCTACAAGAGTCTCTTTGGAATGGATCAATAATTCATACAGAGCTCTATCCAAATTGATGTCGAGTTGTTGGAACAAAATTCCACGATAACTATGATACACCCGGTATAACAAACGCCAATTTTTCTTTCTTCTTTTTCGTCTTTTATTTATTGGTCATTCTCTCGTTTCAATTTTCTAGTTCCTTTTTTAACTGCATAGATATACAATGTGTTCAACTCCAACACAAACGCCTCAATACCGCCCATTGTACTCCAGCGATGCGCATGCGTTGGGGGACACGACGATTTATAGTAACTGCATCCCATGTCGTAGAATATTTTTGGCAAAAATTTTTGCACAATTTTTTGTCTTTTTTTTCCCGGCTATACGAGTGTTTCGGCTTCGCTCGCCCACAACCGCTATCCGCGCGTCTGGCACGGACCGTTTGCATCCTCGCACCACTCTACTTTTTCCAACACTACTACAATATGCTGGTTATATACATACATATAACCAATTCACAGACTACAGGTTTTATTCCTTTCCGGGAATGGTATACGCACAAGTTATATCACCTAAGTTACACTCGCATTCACTGGAAATCTCTTTTTTCTTTCCTGCACATTATGCTGTGTGTGAATTGTATACTTACTCGAAAAATTCCGTGCTCTGTCATAATAATATGATGTAAATGTTTGAATGCATTTGAAACTTGTTTATTTTCATGAGATGGAGAAACTTCGACGATGGATCTGATTGAGGATTTACTCCCTGTTATTTTTATTGACCCAGTTTATTTTTGGTGTATCATTTTTCCCACCGTTACGATTCATTTTTAATAATCTTCGTCTTTCACGATGAAGATTGAATGAAACTTTTATTTAAATGAAAATGAGAAGGTATTCATACAGCATATGCATCGGTTGTCAACGAGTACATCCTGATTGTACAGGTCAGAATTATCGATTCTTATCACCAAGTTAACTGCAGAGCCCGCGAATTATTGCAACACTGAATTACTTCAAATCACGCAACGTTGTGCGTCAAACATGTAATAAAGGAAATCTAGAAGCGAAAATGGTGATCACGTGTTGGTCACTAAATAATATACTTTGTGATTTTGAAAAATGTTCATGATATCGATTTTTCGACACGTTCTACATCCGTGCGTGAATTCATTAATATGAATAACAATCATTTTCATTAGTTCGATAATTACTCCAGGGAAATTGCATCCATTAATATATAGGAGAATAAAAAGGAAAAAAAAAGAACCCGTCTGAGCCAATTAGATTGTAAAAAATACCAACAATTGATAAGCGCTGCTAAAAAAAGAAACACTTCAAATAAATTTCACTGAATACAATTTCAACAATGATGTAATATCTTGCTCCAACATGAAATAAGAAACTCGGCATTATATAATCATTAAATTTGAATAACATTGTTGGATAATATATGTCTGCTCTTTCACTCAACTCAAAATATGTTAAGGAAGATGTACGAGGAGTTGCACGATTCAGAGAACGGTTTAACTCTTGCAGTCGGTAGTGCAGTGTGACTGAGACATGGGACTCTAGAGACATTGCGCCATGCTGAGATTTACGAACTTTGCTCGCGTGTATCACGAGCAGTTATCCCCTTGAGCATTGCCGAGAGGCGTGCGCCACCGCCTTCGCGACCTTTCTCATGTCATTTGCCTTCTTTTCATTTTGTTTTAGCTATTTTTGTCACCAGACATTTATACATATGTACGTCTAATGTTCATACAGCTGCATTTCATGAAACTGTATAGTTTCTTTCGCGAAGTACATACCCAGTGAATTTGTTTTTATAATTTTTTACTATTTGTGCTTCAGTTCTTGCGAAGAAAATTTTGATACACTGAGAATAATTCGATAAAATCTTCGAGGAAAGTATCAAAAAATCACCAAATATCGCAATTTTTCTGTTCAATTATATCAAGAACTTTTTCGATTGGATATTTATTTCACTCAGAGTTGAGAATTCATCAGGTAATACATGAAAATATTCATCGTAAAACGGAACAATAGAATCCAATGACAAAATTGAACTTTTGCTTGATCTAGTGGCCTATTTCGACATAAAAGAAAAATAATTTGAAACAGTTTTTCACCAAAAAACAATTTGCCTCCATCTGAAGAGCTGATCCATTTTATCATTCCGTCTATACCGTCATCAATCAGCAGACAATGACAATACATTCACTACACATATGAGAACGACGTTCTCATATGAACAAAACCATTGGAAACAACCTTTTATCATAACTCACTACATGAAAACATTTTCTGATAACAATAGACATTCTTAACGGAATAAATGGAGCAATCAATGATGTACAGTGAATCCCTCTATTGGTGAATAACCAAAAGCATCCACGATATCGTCATAACGATAAGCAATGGACGATTTGTTAGCAGGCTTCGCGGCCTCTTTAGACAAGAGAATTGCAATTTCTCTCTATTATCATAGTCCCAGCTCTCTATCCTTTGGTTTTGCTCATGTTTTCCCTGTTGCCCATGGGCTACACGCTCGATTGCGACTCAATAACATAGTCTTGCTCGTTCTGATATTCCCTCAAATACATATACATATATATATATGGATATATATTCACCGACCTATGTCCGTTCTGCCTATCGCAATGCCTTCCGCCAACAATGGGAGGATTATGTCCGTTTAATCGTTGATAAATCACTTTGTGATATACCGACATGCACTGGATCAGTATATAGATAAGATTGCATCCCCTTGTTATAACATATTGGAAAAAAAAAGAAAAAATTGCTGAGGGTATAGAGCAGTTAATCGGCTCGTCCATTCGAAAACATGGACAGAGAAAATATTTCACAGTAGCTCATATGTATTTGGTGTTTTTACTTCAAGATCAGAGATTTGTTGATGATAACTGACAATGTGAGTAGAAAATATATCAAATTGTGGAGGGATGAGATGGGTGGATTTTTGGTGTGTCAAAACACCTTTTGAACGATGAAACTGTTGAAATTAGATTTTTTTTCAGAACTTTTTTGGCGAGTATAGATAATAATACAATTTCCAACGATGCTTTTGTATGTAAAATGACGTTTATTCTACTGGAGAAAAAATATCTCCTTTATTTTCGTTCTACTTTCATATGAAGTCAGATACACAATGTATAGGTGGTGAAACACGATGCTGAGAAGAAAAGTGCGACAGAGGTGAAAAACGAAAGAATTCGATGTGAACGTTATCTTGATCAATTTGTGAAATGGTGAATGCAGTTTCATGTGCATCTAAACTATGCGCCTTTTGTGTTGGTTGCTTGTAGTAGAATAACTGTACGTATGAGTATACCTGTATATATGTATATATGCGGGTAGGTTACATATATACAACTTGAAATAGCTCCCAACACTGCTGCAAAGAGAGGGGAACTCCATAAAGACTGATTTACGTTCGAGATTTATGAAGACCGGTTCGGTTTTTCTGGGTAGTATTTCATCAAATTTATTTTTCCCCCTCACTGAACAACATTGTTTTTTGAATGTGGCATTTATGTCTTTTACTTATTTTGTATGAAATGTTTTGTCATTAACGTATAGGAAATATATATTTCAATTTACGGTTTCTTTTGTTTATTTGTATGCGGTGATGATAAAACATGGTGCTGTAGCAGGTGAATATTTTATCTTGCACACACCATCGTGTGTCAGTTTTGTGGTCACATTAAACACTTGTGAGTGAATAAAATTTTTTTGTTTTTAAGTGTCACTTGAGGTGTTTTTAATGGGTTGGAATATTAGCCGATTGACATTGTGGTGATATTTTCATTAATTGGATGAGGGATCTATGAATTATTTATAATTTCCAGTTGAATGACGTTGACAGCAGTTTATCGTCTTCAACAAGAATTACATTTATTTGCAAACTAATTTGAGCATTTTATTCATTGGAGATTTGTTATTGAATTATTTCTATAGATTTTATTGAATTGGGTTTCATTATTGATGACATGATCAATTGTGTGTTTATTTCTATTCATTTATGATTCAAAATATAATAAAACGATGAAAATCGAATGTATATCGGATGTTCATCAATCCATTGGAAATCTCTCATGACTTTTGCAGATACATTTTGACTTGTGTCATACCACGCTTCATCTATCAACAGAATATTTTCTGTATTGTTATACAAACAAATTCATTGATGTTGTTATTCTTTTTTTTTCTAATTGATCTATCAAAGTGCTTTGTACTCAAACATAAAACAGACTAAAGGGGAAAATGTTGATACCATCAATCAATCAACCGTGGATACTTCAAATGTCTGTTGATTCGATTTATTCTTCGTCAATATTTGTTTTGCTTGTTTCAATTATTTCAGGGATTCTGCATTCCACAGAGAATTAATTTGTATTTGATCATAAATGTTTGCAACGAATAAATTCCATATTTGGTTGTGTGTGCGTAAGCATTTAGAATGGGTCGATTATTGAAAGCGTATTCAAAGAATATTAACGTGAAAAAATTAGAAATTTTTCTATTTTCACAAATATTCGATCGCTCCAAGTCTGCTGGAGTTTCATAAAAATTGTTTTTGGAGCGGATTGAGAAATTCAAAATATCACAGCTATGAATACAAAATGTCACAAGTTGAAGAACGAACAGGAGTATAGCACTGTACATTGACAAATGCCAAGTTATTGTCGGACAATTCTTGAAAACGCGCACGAATATTTGATATCATTTGGAATGATAAATTGTGATTCTTTAAATCTCACCGATTAAATCGTTTCTCTCTCGAGACACATCCCCTTCGGGATAATTCGACTTTGTGGCTCAAGAAACTGAGCACAAAATTCCCAATGGATACCAGTGGTAACTTTGGCTCTTGGGTCAGCTTTTAAGTGGAACGTATCGGTCTCTAAGTAGTAGTGGAATGCTTTAGTCTGCCGAGGTCGAAACTATTGAGCGCGCAAATTGATGAGGATGTGATGATATCATGACTTCTCCCTTTCGAGCTGATCATTTTATTGTATTGTGGTGATGATTCAAATCAATTTAATATTAAAATAAAGTGGAAAGTCAATATGAATAGCCAGAAACGTAATCTCCATAAAACATAGTGACGCTGCAATTTTTCCCTCTCATGACAACGAAAAAAGAATGAAGAACCAAAAACTGCCTCATATTTTTCAGAAGCTCTTCTCATAGATAACTTCCAACATGCAATTGAGGATTGGAAGTCTTACTCATCTATTTTACCACGAAACATAAACCATAAAAGATTCGGATTTAATCGTTGCACTAACCAGAAAGTTTCCGGAAAAAAAGCAGTATAAAAATAAGAAGCAGTTCGAGGTAGTGCCAATCTCTTTCTTCAGCAACGCTTAAGCTCATTTGCTAAGCGCTCCTTACAATTTCCCCACCACATTGTCAATTGCCACTTTTTTCTTATTCAGCTGTACTAACATAAAGTAACAGAAAAAAAATACGAGAGATAAAAAAAAATTGCTGTATATATTTCTAAGTGGTGTAAGCGACCAAAGTGTGCAAGCATAAAACTAGGATTTAACTTTTCCAACATGCAAAGAGTCCCCACACGTCAGAGTTTTAGGGGATGTGGATTCACCGTGAATACTCGGGGCTTGTAAAATGAGCTGAAGGGCCACACAGAAGCGAAGCAAACTCCCGAGTATATGGACAAAAAACAGGGTGTCGCGACAGAGTGCTCAACTCGGACAAAAGACCGCCCGAGCAGTTTTGGCGTAGACAAAAGGTTAATCTTCGTTTTTTTTGTAGAGTTCATCTTCATCTTTTTTCTCTGTACGCCACGAGTCTTGACCCTCCAGCTCGCACGCAGTTCTTTCCCCAAAATCAGCTATCTCGTTTACTTTATCACTCTATCTGTTCGTTTATGTGTACATGTGTGTACATCCTCCCTTTTCTCACCGACTCTTCCGTTCGTCCTCGTTTACTCGACACCCGGAAAAGCTCACAAACTTTACCGAGCGCAACCTGCTTCACATCAGTACATTGCATATCTTTTTTTCCTTTTTCACACATTCTTAAGAATTATAACACTCTTTGAATGTTCTACCCTCTCTTTGTAGTGTTTCACAGGGGTTTCATTGATGATCATTCAAAAGGAAGGGAAAATTGCAGATAAAAAAGACAAATGTGAATGAGTGATAACACAATTGGTTTTCGAGGATTGCTCAGTTCATTGATCAGAGAAAATTATTTCTAATTCCAGGATAATTCTCCATGATTGATATCGATTGATCATCGTCAAATGACGATCGACTATTTTTGTATCATTTCTCAACTACTGTAATGACAGAAGGAAGTTTGGATATTTTTCGAATATTATGAATGTTACATAATATTCATAGTATCACAGAATATTAAATCCCCGTT
Source organism: Meteorus sp. PSUC_FEM 10030008 (assembly GCA_018881525.1). Classification (NCBI taxonomy): domain Eukaryota; kingdom Metazoa; phylum Arthropoda; class Insecta; order Hymenoptera; family Braconidae; genus Meteorus; species Meteorus sp. PSUC_FEM 10030008. Next base: position 73,810 of record JABMBR010008761.1, on the reverse strand, counting down.
CATATTGCAAGTATTAATTCCACTCTATGTTTAACCTTCTTTTCATCGTCATAAAATGAAATTTACAGTGGAATATTTCATGATTACTACTGGAAAACATGAATTTAGCATATTGCAATCATGAACGAGATCTCGAAATCTTCATTTAAATTAAGAACGGAATTTATTCCTACTGAAAGTTCAAAAATAATCTTCCAATTAAAAATACTTTTTTTCACTCCCTCATAACAGTACCGTGAAACGTAACGGAAAATATAAAAAGTATTTCCGGCGAATGTAAAATCGAGAAACAGAGATACAAAAGAAGTGCACATGCGATATTTTTTAATTGATCTCATGTATATATATATTGTCATTATACAGTCGAAAGCATTTAATTTACAACTAACGTTTCCGGTGGAGCGTTAAGTTGACTCGTATTATAGATGCTTTCAAAGTCTCGCACTGTTATTTGACTTTATAATGTTGCAGCGCGCCAAGCAACGCCTCACGTATGTTAATATGCTAAGCCTGATATGTGCACGCGAGTCTCAGTCTGTCACATTTATTCAGGCACATGAGAATTAACATATACTGGAATGAGCTCAGAACAACCGATTTCGCTTCGTGCTGGTGTGCTAAAATCTACCTATCGAATATAATCATTACACACTTTGATGATGAAAGTATTCATCACATCATAAGTTAAATACAACAGTTATTCAGAATCCAAGTCCGGCTGCTGACCATTGTGTGGTGTTTGACTCTTTTGATTCATTCTTAAGTTCAGTTATCGAAATCAGATCTCATCAAATGATTTCCGAACGGTAATTCACGTTAAAGAATACCAAGAATTCATCATTTTCACCATATTTTTGTTGATGACATTCTCATTAGCTTTCATTGAATATTTTCCTGACTATTCTACAATTTCCACTGGTTAAGATGACTGCGATCGATAATGATAATTTTAATTTCACTGAATTTCTAAGTTGATTTTTAGTTAATGATGCATCATCACATCTCATATTCATGCTATTAATAGTTCCAACATTGATGTTTCATGCTAAGTAATTGAAAACAGGTATTCATACTTCAATCCGTCATATTTCAATATCAAAATTACTGATGATATCCGATTATTCATAGTTATAATGTTGCATGTATCATATCGATATAGTAGTTTAATTATGACAGAACAGACGAAAGTGCAATCAAAGCTAATGACTAGGTCGACCATCAATTAATAAACAGCGATGGATAATCATACAAAACTACTTTATTGAGTCCATGTTTTTGTATCTATTATCGTGAAACTCTGATGTCATATTTGATTGAAAGCACACATTCAGAACGAAGTAAATGAGGGTGAATTCCTGACACATTTCTTCGTAATGAGTTATCGTCAAATAATAGGCCACCGTATCAAGCGTGATCTACCAATCCAATCATCTTTTAATGTCAATTTCATTACTCATGAAAATGGAAGACATCCCAACGATCTTCAAATACATAAAATTCATTTCATTAAAAAGATGGAAAGCAGTCGTAGAATTTTCGTCTGATATCAGCAAGCCGAAATGTTTATATCATCATGACTGATATTGATATAAAATTTCGCATTAATTTGAAGAACTTGATGGAACGAATGAAGATCTTGAATAGAGTTGTGAAGATGTAAGATTGAAAACATCATAAACTGTCGAAAGAACATGTCTAGAAATCCAATTTTATCGATACATCAAGATGTAATCCCTGCTGATGAATGATATGAATTAGGGCAATTGAGTCAAGCTACATTTTATTTAGTGTTGGTTTGGGGTAATACATCCCATTCATGAGAGAAATAGGTAGCAAGTGAGTGTGGTGGATTGATACAAAGTGAGAAGGATGCGTGGTATAGAATACAAACTCTGCTAATGACCAGATCTAAAAGAGCGTGTATAAGTGAGACAAAATTGTGTTCACGTAATCGTGTCACTCATTCATCCTTGGCACGTCTTTGGGTTCTATGAACTACCGTAATTATTTGAACTGAATCGCACAAATATACATCGCTTTCAATCAATTAAGTTTAACTGAGCGTTCACTGTTGAATTAAAGCACTTTTTGAATACGCTCGATTAATTACTGAATCCTTTACCAGATTGATACACTGTTTGAACATTGTGTTTTTACGGTGTCTTCTTAATCTCTCGTAGTCACTACATGCACTTTGAATAGAATTTTAATTAGGAACGACTATGGTAAATTGGCAGAGATTGAGCTCGAAGTCGAAAAATAAAAGATGTAGGCATTCATTTTTCTGCTTTGGTGTTAGCTTGCATTTGATGAGAATGATCGATTGCGCATAGAAATCTGGCTATTCTCTCATTTTCTATATTTCATTAACAGTATTATGGAAATGAAATATTCAATTGTTGTAATGAAGAAAGTTCATTGTAATCATTTTGTTAATCAATCTATATGAAATGCAGAATTGAAAATGATAATTCTCATTATCTACACTGGTACAATCTTCAGTCATGGAAAAATGAAAAAGTTGAGCACTGATCGCATTTGCCAATCAAAGAAGTTGCATTGTATTAATATTGAGCTGATAAAGAATTAATTTTTGAAAATCAATGTGAAAATAATCTACATTGGGATAATTTATTTTTGACTCTGTACTGAGTCGATTCTATTCGCTCGAGTTTTACTTAACAGGTTGGACATTGTATACTCACATTGCACATAATATTCACAATAAATTGTTCATTTATATTAAATGGAACATGATGTAGTAATTGTTGGTGAAAGTATGGTGTAATTATACGTTCATCATCAATATGTTTCCTCACAATTAATTTCCATTTCACATCGAGAATTGTTACGAATCGATTTCAACAAATCATATTCTGTCATTCTCGAATCTGTGATGAAATATTCGGAAGTGAATAGTTGTGAATTAATATCGAGAATGTTATACACATAAAGACTCGGTGATTATGAATTTATGCAGTTAAATGAATATTTCCCAACAAGCCTATCTTTCACGCATGAAAACTCTCAGTGAAATTGTACACGTGAAATTAGTAATGTTATGAAGCGTTTGGAAGATAACAGAGAACTTTTCTTATTAAAAGTGATGCGTGGAGGGAGTGAGAAGATGAGTTGGGAGAAGATTGAACAAAAATAATATGATGTGCACTAATGGAAAAATATATGTGAAATTGGTATTTAAACTATGCGATTTCATTTGATAATGAACTTTCGTTTAAATTTTATTTATCGTTCCCTATTTTATATTTGGAAGCAAAAATCCATTTGTACATCTTATGTAACATTGCAGAATTTAATTATTATTCAACTTTTCAACATGAGTAATGAGCGTCTGTATGAACATTGTTGAACATATCAATTATTTTTGAACATCCTGAACCTGTCGGATTTGTAACAAATCTTTCTACCACAATCATCCTCGTGGTTTTGGCTCATTTCAGTTCGTTTTCACATCTGCGATATGAAACCTCACTCACATCATATATTATCCGATTGTGTGTGAGTCTGACATTCATGCACTACAATTTTTTCCCTTCCATTCATTCCGTTCTCCATCACATTCAGTACTTCTCATCATATAATACCAGTAATCATGCGGAACGCAACGCGAGGGATTTCCGGCCATTTTTGGCAATTTGACGCCCATTCATATTAACGAATGAACCCATGATGGTAGTGAATTGAACGCGAAGGAAAATTACTGTCAAGAGATAGAGAGAAAAGGAAGTGAAAACGAAGAAGAGAATGCGATTTCTGAGAATGGAAGTTTTAATTCTTTTTATTACGACAATGATGCAATAGTGAACGTTTGCTATTGTGTCATGAAATAGTTTGGTTCATCATCAACATGTCCAGTTGGTTTTTTACATGAAAGCACAATCAATTAATATTTTGGGTGGATGATTGAATTTGTTCAAGATTTAATTGCACAAGTATCCAAGCTATGATGTTTTATAGAAAGTCATGAATTTCAATGCCAATATAATTTGACAATAAAAACCACTCCTGAATTCATGTTATTGTGTATCGTTAAGCTCAGCAATACCACACATGCACTTCACGTTCATAAGCCATAAAGGAATGGACAAACGCTCACAAAATCAGGCGGTTCGCATCCACAAGCTTTTTGGTTCGTTATGTATGACTGCTTGTACACATCAGTTTCATGATGGGATGAAAACAATAAGTCGCTCGACGTTATGAACGGAGTTGTAGATATATCAGCATCAAACAGTTTTATGTGAATGTCATGTTCAGTCTTGATGATTTCCTATTCTAAACTGGTTGTCTATAATTGAATTTATTATGACGAAGAAATGTATAAATTGTGAATGAAATGTGTAGATATTTCATTACAATGAGGTCTATGTGAATGTTCTTGATTTCAATGGTTTTATTTTGTATTGATTTTCAGATTTTACGTCTGTATTCCATGATTGTACTCGTCTAGGTTTGCTTGGAGATAAAGTTGGAACCAAGTGGATTTTCGAATGTGGATTATGTGGATCATGTGAAAGTTTGAAAATATTTTTGAAATTATTTGGAAGTACAGATATTGATAAGAGAAATCACTAATGAGAAATAAAAGGAAAAACTGTTGAAAATTTGTTCGTGTCATTTCCATCACGAATTCTTTGCATCCTTCATATTCTGATTTAAAATTCACCTCCACTCATTTTTCCTCAAATACTTCACAAATTCAATAATATTTTTATGTAAAAACGTGACGAGTAGACATAATTAACATACAAGAAATATGAGGAATCAAACTTAGAATAAAAGAACGATGGATGAATGACAGAGGAAGTGAGTAATATATGTAGACCGGGGGGGAATAAATTTATTCGTCTGGAAGAATATTATCGATATTCCAAGTTGAATAGATTCACCAAGAGGTCGAGGTGTCGAGGGGTGGAGGGAAATAATAAAAAAACGAAGAGGAATGAAGGGATTGGGCGAGGTTAGACGCGAGAGATAGTCGTGAGTGGATCGTGCGATATTCAAATGAGCCAATAACCCCTGTTTTTCCCTTTTCAATTAAATTCAATCCGCGCTCCCCGACATTATCATGTGCGTCGGCGTAGAAATCAAATGATGTCATTTTTTTTAATTTTTTCTATTACTTTTTTTTTGCCATCGCTCTTTCAGCATGTGATATTAAAAAAATAATCCTCCAATGATGATTCGGCTGGCAATGGTGGATTCACTAGTCCTATGTTGCACCTGCGCACATTCAAACTGTCTTTTCAATTGATTTTGCTATGATATTCATTTTCTCTGTTGGATAGTGTTATTATATTGTATGACTATTTTTTTCTTCTTCTTTTCGTTTTAATGGTCTCATTATGCAGAATATTTCGTTCATTTTTATTCGTGAAGAATTCTATATGGTGCAATATAGAGCAGGTAAAGATGAAATTTTGTAGATACTGACATACCAGATGAAAAAATTTAGTTATGATGGGAGTGGATTTTATCACGTTCCATATCATTTTTTACTGAATATGTTTAATCAACCATATAAATAGCTGAAAATAAATTGAGAAATCGGTATCGTCAATATTATCATATGCTGAATTTTTATTTTGTCTGCAGTATTGTGACAATTGGCTAAAAGAGTGGAGTTGAAGTCCTTGACCTATTGAAGTCGCGGTTGGAAATCTCTCCACTTCCTGCGAAAAAAAAAGTTCATATCAAAAAACATCATCTCTATTCACTCATTTACATTACAATGAATTAATCATCATTCATTGATGTATCAACACTGAAAAAATTTACGCTATGAAATTCAGATTTTTTTACGAATTTCATATAATCTAAATTTGGAATTAAATAAATAAATTTCATGTATTCGTTTGATCAGACGATTATTACCTAGCTCTGAGTCCGATTTAATTTCTGATTCAATCACAGTATCAATAAAAATTTTTGTAATTTATGAATGCAAAATTTTCCTATACTCGAACAATAGTTGAAAATTCATTCAAGTCAGTATGAATGATAGATCGTTGTTTTGAGCGAGTACATCGAGCAATTTGACTGCTGCTTTGTATTACAGTTGCTCTCTTTGATGTGCAATACCGGAAACGAATGTTTGCACTTACTAAATATAATAAACCTCAATGGCAGAAGAGACATGCCCGGAGCAATTTGATGATCACAATGCCAGCAAAGCACCGTCGAAGCATGTAAACGAAAATTCACTATGTGAATGTATATGAATGTCAGCCATCTACGAGAATTCACCATTTCGCTTGAAGCAACGATCGATAATTTACCGTCATAAGTATACCTGTGCTTATCAGAACTCTTTTTTTTTCTCGTTCACATTCATTGTTTCACTCTCAAAGACGTTCATTATAATTTTATACAATGTATGAAGTGTGCTCGAGGCTGAAAGAGTAGTGGGAATGTAGAGATAGATTACTTTTTGTTGACCCAGAAAAAACAAATGATATCTGGTTGTGAGGTGAAGTTACGTGTTACTGAAAATATGGCCAGTAGTAACACCAAGAAATGGTCAGGCGTACTCGGAAATCCATTGTTTCATTGCAAACAAAGGACGGACCATCGACTGGACGATTATTCGTCGTTTAGCGGCTTCCGAGTAAGACAAGCGGCGAACCCAGGGGAGTGAAAAAATGAAGGAAAAATGATAATAATAGAGAATAATGTTTATATAGGAAAATAAAGCCGTTTTTTCACTATATTCGAGCTGGAAATAATAGGCGTTAGTTTTTCACGATTAAAAAACCAACGCAGAATAAAAAGAAGAAATAAAATTCATGAAACCATTGCTGAGAATTAATGCGATGGACTAGAGAAGGAAGGAAAGGAGAGAAATAGTTGAATTAATTGAGACGTTATTGTTATTCGAAAATGATCATGAAAAAAAATAATTTTTTTCGTAATATTTTATTGGGTCCAGAAATTTCTTGCATGGACAGTTATTGACAAACTCGAATTGAGAGAACAAAGAGTCTTTATCTCTTTGATTATCTATCTGATGTTGATATTCATTTATTTCAAACAGATATCGTTGATTAGGATTGACAACGTAATGGAAGGTCTGGAGGAAATAAAAATTATTCACTGTGTATTGTCTGTAATGTTTGAAATTTATAAATTCAAGTTCTATTCACGTGGTGACTAAGTTATTATTCATCAGATTAAAGCACAACATGGGCGAATAATCGAAGAGGAAGTCTGCATGGCAGGAAGTGATTATCGAGATAATTACCGGGGGTATCAGACGAAACAGATTTGGGATTCACGTATAATAGTCTCAATTGAAGTTTGATGATTGTTCAATGAGTTTCATGTTATCTTCATTTGTTTATGGTCAATAAACTGCTGAAATCGATTCACCAAATTGTGCAAATGAATTAAGACGACGAAATTTTTCATTGAACATGGAGAGGAAAAATTGATTCCAATTACATTCCATGATTTTCATATTTTAAATGAACAAATATGTTTTTATGTGTCGATTTAATGCGAGAATGATAAATTAAAATTTTGCGTCCGTGTCAAAAGAAATCCATGGGGACTATTTTGAAACGCGAGAAAAGCGACATTTCACTTTGGTAAGAATAGCACTCGCCAAGTCCATTCGTACTTTCGTGCCATATCCTTTGCAACGCCAAACTAACAGTGCTAAAGCACATGGCAATTTTTTACTTGTGAAAATGTCGACGGTCTAGACACTCATTCTCACCGCAGAATGTGCTACTGTGGTCATAGAAAAAGAGAGAAGTCGTCTTGAAATAAAAGAATGACCTGAAGAAAAAGGACAGAGGAAAGGAAAAACAACAACCGAGAATTATTGCTCGTGCACTCAACCCCTGAGTTTGCCCCACTGGACACGGATATTTTCGGTTAACCGTAAAAGATCGACGTGACGAAAGTCGAGGAAATTTACGCGACGAGAGCGCAATCTCTTCCGCACATTACATTCTCACTTTTATCGTTTGATTCTTTTTTTTTCATTATTTTTAAAGGGAGATGCCAATATTTTATTTGTCATAGTTGAACAAGAAATTATAATTTCTTGGTATAGTTGACTAGAATAATTTTCCCAACTATCGCATATCGCATAGATTGTGATAAAAATGAACAACTTGTAGAAATTTAATTCGTAGGACACGTTATACAGGGAGAGTCTCGATATTGGTTCCATTTGCATACCAAGTGGGCGGTTTATTCCACTTTGGCAACGGCTGTCGGTAGCAAATTGGGTGCGACAAAAAAAATATTTCCTAGTAGAATCGTAATTCAAACGATAAGCATCAATTTTTCATACTTTCGGCGCCATCGTTGTGATGGGCATGACTCGCCTAAATTTTGACATCAATTTATTTGCAGAGAATATTAAATTGTTGACCTCTCTACTAATTTCACAATGAATTTGCGAGATTCTACAGAATAATTATTCTATATTATCATACTGGTAAACATCATTACTCGTTCATATTTTCTGCTTAAAAGATGGGAATTTACTGAATTACGACAACACAAACTTTGTGTCAGGATGATGGACGTGGTGTTCCCATAAGTCCTCCATCTTATTCATCTTCAAACTGTTAGGTCAATCCCAAGAGATGGAAAATTTCTCTAGCAACATAAAAATTATTTCACGACTTTTGTTATTTTTCATGTGAAAAACGATTTTCGACATTTTGTTCAACCCTCATTGTCTACATCTATTTGTCTCCTTCAAGTTGTCTTATATAAATTATCACCATCTACATTCATTTGAATCGATCCATGAGATAATGCTCAGGAAGAATTATTTATCGGGGAATGATATCAGCATTCGGGATTGAACATTGAAATCGAATATCTTTGGTTATCTCCATCAGAAGACATGGAACGAAGTACGATCCCTCTCCCGAATGTTACACCAATCAAAAACCTTTTCTCGGCAGTCGTTATGGCAAAAACATCCACCACCCCTTAAAAGCAAATACTTAACAGCAATACTTTGTCGAAAGATTTGTGTGGATATAAACTTTTTTTGTCACGGTGCTTTACTTATTCTACGTCTTGATTTCCATTCCACCATTAACCTAATTAGTTAATAAACAATCGAACAAAAATTTCCAACTAATTCATACACAATTATATACCTGATGCGGAATAATTCTCAATCATTGGAACTTTTCGTACGATAATATTCCTTGGAAAAATTATCATATTTGCTGTTTATCGAAGATGAAAGGAGAAGTATTCATCAGTTGAGTGGGATGACGAATGATTGACTGCTTTATACATGAGAATAAAATGTTCTATTATAACATAAAAGCATCGGAATAGTTCGATGAAATTCTATTCAGTTCGAGCGATGCATGATGTATGAGAATTGTCAGCAACAAATTTACGAATGGAACGATGGTGAGAGGAAATGATATGATACGAATCGCTGATTTCTCGAAGTGTATAAACTGTAACAACGCATACACATGAGTCTGTTTCTGGTTCGTTTGTCAATCTTTATTGACTCGCTTACTTCAACATAAAAATTCATCTCCAATTGATCAGTCATTTCTATTCAGTTAATTTGCTATTTTATCTATTTCAGTTTTCAGTCAAAGCGACCGAGAGAATTGGTCCAACTCTAAATTATCCCAATGCCAATAAACTTATCAGGAAAATTCAGAATAACGACTTGAACCTGAGTGTATGAAGGAAAATTCAAACCCATTGGTGAATTATCGATTGGATATATTTTTCCTCGCCTTTCCCATAACGAACCGTTACCATATCCAACTTGACAAACTGAAATATCACCAGACCATGTCATTCATTAGATCAGTACTTCGAAGTGAATCCTCCAACTTATTTCGATATAAATATACATGAAAAATCCACGAAATGAACGAAGAAAAATATCACAAAAGTTCGAGCGTGACACATTTGAACACTTTTATTCGCAGAGCAATAACAAGCGAAGCAACTGATTCTCTTCTATTTGAAAACACAATGTTAAAACGTTGATTCAAAGTAGATGGCAATTGAAATAAAAATTAATGGAGTGAACATAAGTATATAAGAATTGGTGGGATAAAAAAAGAAAGAATATAAGAGAATAAAAAAATTTTCTTGAAGTAAAACTGTAATCGCAGATAAATCCATCGACAGAGACAAACACGATTACTTTAAAGTTGGGAAATCCAACCTGATGGAAAAAGAGTGACATCCTGATCCTTCTTTTTTTTGACTAGATATTCAAAAGTGTCCTCGAGAAGGCATTCCCATAAGGTGACTCTCCAATGTAATCGAATTACATTGAATATAAATGTTCCAATGCAGAGTTATTCGATCCATTATTTCCCATTTCTATCAATCCAATATCAACTTCAAACTCTTATTTTTTCAGTGTCCAAAAAAAAAGGGAAATCTCATCAGAATCATCCCACTCTCTTGAATAAAATCCATCTCATGATTGCTCAAAATTTCACCAAGACTAAATCTATCTCATTTACAATTCCACCAGTTTCTGTGTCACCACACTTGAAAGAAAATAAAATAAATGTTCAGTTCATCATAACTGTTTATAAAGCTCACACATATTCCATAACCCATGTGCGATGTTTTATTCATACCACAAATCGTGATGATCATTTGATAAATCAATTATTCATCTTGCCATCAATCGTCTTGAGAAAATTCCTCGAAAAACTGTATAACTGCTATGATCTTCCATTGTCTTCATCCTCGTTTATATTTCTTTTCTCTTCCTCTTTAATTTTTTTCAACATTTACTACAGTGGAAACTTTGTGCCCATTCCAAGCAAACAATGGACGTCGAAGACATTCAATTTTTCATCGAGTCACCAACTATATTACCGAGCACATACATACATTCAATATACATATATACACAAACATACGTACGTCACGTACATGATCGAAAAGTCGGCATCCAATGGCGTGGTAGTACATAGATGGTTCATGCGACCATATATCTGCGCTCTCTACACTTTTTCACTATTTTTTGTATTCTTTTTTTCATTCTTTCCTCCTTTTTTTTACGTCAATGTTACTCACGATCTCTATACCTCCATTCGCATTGCCAACTTCGACCCCGCCTCTTTTCTTTCTATATGATTTCTTGCTGCAACTTCACTATTTTTCATCGATTTTTTGTCCCAGTCTGTTGAAAACATCGTAATGACTCTGTCAGTAGTGTACTATCCATCCAATTGAGAAGTGGATATATCAAGTTTTCATATTTCAATGGAGAATATTATGGTGATGAATTGATATATTTGAATATTGTTTTTTATTTGTTGAATTTTTGTCTTTGAATGAATATTGGAGAGTACAAAAAGTGCATAATCATTACTAGAGAAGGGGTTCATTGTTTTGACTGTGCTGCGACTTCTCTGCTTGTTATTTCTTGACTGCTCCGAGTCATGACAAAAAATGATCAGGAACATTTTCACTGGGATTTCCTAAATGTTTCTGCCAATTTTGAAGGAAAAGGAACGAAGGCAAAATAATGAAACCGATTACTTCTTTTATCCCATAGCATTGTTCACCCTAAAAATATGTCCGCATGAGCACCAACGGGAATTATCAGCATTTTCCATGAATTTCTTTAATTCTCTTTTGAAAGATGCCTCGATGTTGACTGTGACTGTGAATGAGCATCTTCTATTGTCGATTGGTTTCTTGGATGTCATGAAAACTGGTATCAAATTACTGCACGATAAGTTGTTTTGGCATGAATAATTAAAGTAGAAAATAAATTGAAGTAAAAAGTAAAAGTGGGCTCGAGCCATTGTTGAGTGGCCAGGGAAAGTATGAAGTATGAGAGAAGAAAATGTAACAGCGAAGGAGGAAGAAAAGCTGTGCTGAAAGAAGGTATAGAAGCAAGAGGTGGGAAAGGTGAAATGTCGATACGAAGTGGCTCCCTGAGATGTTCACTCCTCACTCAACTGGCGCAATCTGTTTTTTTTCTTCTTACGATATTACACGGGCGTAGCATTGCGTTCATTATTTTTTATATCTCATTAATTATTTCTCTTTCATCTATGCAATTAAATTTTAAATGTATCGTAATTTAATTACAACAAGCTATTTTATTTCGTTGTTTCAGGTAAGGATCAAAATTTCGCCAGTAATAACGCGGGTGAGTTGAACTTCTAACGATTTAATTCAAACACTGATGTATCCAATTTTATGCACGTTTCTTTGAATTACTGTCTCTTAACTATTCATTGTTTGTTCATGATGTTCTTTGATATTCATGAAATGATATTTATGGTGAGTGGAAATGTTGGGTTGTATTTTTGTTGGCTTTGGTTCTAGTGAATGGTGCGAATGAAATTTGAAATAAAAATCTATTTGTGTTATTTCCGGCAGGATATCCGAGTGTCGGATGTGAATGTTCGAATCGAGATGAAATATTTATTATTTGATACAGCGGAAAAATAATATTTTGCATGAACGGAAATGGATGTGTGGACCTCTTTTAATAATTTTGATGAGGTTTCAGTCTCCTCTCTTTTCGTTGATAGATTTTTATTTCTATTCGGGATGAAATTATTCATTTTGAACATTTTCAAACTGATGAAATCAATTCCGATAAATATAATTGGTGCAAGACTTTTTTTTTTCATTTCGTAATAATTCTCCAATATTTCCTGGAGAGATTCATGTGTGTCATTCTTTTTATTTGTATGAATAATTATTTGCAAATGCATTAAATGACAAATTTGGATTTATTTCTAATTTTCCACCTCGAGAACTTCACATATAATTTATATCAACCACAAATATGAAAATGGAATTTGCAGTAGTAGTTATTCAGAATCGTGGGAAAACGACAACAACGAAACTCAGAATACCAAATATTCAGGTCATCTTGTTCTCAATATGGAATTATGCGGGATTGCAGAAAATGTAGCGAAACACGACTGTGATTTCGCTGAATTGTTAACAGATGAAATTGTGACTCAAAATATTTAAATGGAATTTCAAGCAAATAATATATTCGAAAACTAAAAACGAGTGAATTTTGAAATGTTGAAACATATCTCAACGAATGATCAAAAAATCTGAATTTTCCTCGATCGATGGATAAAAACAGAACGTGAATTCGAAGTTTTTGTCAATATATATCAACACAATTCCATAACAAAACTTTTCAACATGGTTAATGGAGAACAGATAGAATGAAAAAATGTAAGAGATTAAATATGAAACGAAAGCATCCATAAAGCATCCAGTGATTCGTTCACAGCGAAGCTGAAGCTGCCATATCAGTATTTCAATCATATTTTAAACTAAATTTTATAATTCCCTCTCATGAATTTTCAGCTTGACTTTCACTTCGTTATTATCATATCACTCAATGATGTCATCAACCAGAATTAATTCATGCAGCTTATATAAGTTCCTAAATAATTAGATAAATAAACTCGGCACAGTGTGTGAATATAGGAATTATCAGGACTCCAGTACATTTATTTCATTTTCTTTAATCTTTCGGGCGTTCTCATTTTCGCTTCCACTTCTACTTTGGCGAAATATAAATGGGATAAAAAAAAACAGGGAAAAATGAAAAAAATGAGAAAAAAACGGCAGAAACAAAATGAAGACCACTCATGCATTTATTAGAACATATATGGATACAGGAGTAACGTTTTCATTACATTTAATTTTTTCTCTCTCTCTCTCTCTCTCTCACGACTGTGTTTATGAATTTTGTGTAGTGAGCTTGCGCTTTCAATCTACACTGGTCAATTTAATTAATTTTTATCTCGCAATATCCAACACATTTTTCATACTTGAAATATTCATTTCATTACAAAAGTTTGTGATTACTTTGTGGTTTTGGAATAATTTTACAAAAATAATTAATTATATGAATCGTCAGCTACTTTTCGACTGCGCAACATCACCAATGAATAATTAAGAATAAAACGAATTGTCAATTCGTCACATTCTCAAACTGCTTCTGTTGTCTTTCAGAACTCCGATTCAATTATCAAATGAAACAATAAAACGAAGTGCAGGAGTAACAAAGGTTTTACTATGTTAATCACATTGAGATTCATAAAGGAATATTCATCAGGGTTTGCCATTTGGATACAGAACAACTGTGCCTCGAATAATACGATTCATTTTATCATATTCTTGACTGACATTAGGATTAATTCAACAATGAATTGATTCTATCAATCATGATAATACTTCGTTGACAATTAGAATTTTGTGCAAAAGATGAAACAATATAAATCCAAATGAATTATTTTCTTTTGTCATACCAATTAACGATAGAGCTTCCTTCAAATTTGCTCATGGTAAAATGCTTTGTTAGTGTATATAGTGAAACTTAATTCACGTTAATGGAGCTACTGTGTGACCCGAATGAATTCCCGTAACGCCACTTTCTGCCATTTAATTCGATTCGTCACTGACAATCAAGCCCCAGTGGATAGTTCGTTTCAGTACAGTTTCGAGTTTGGGAAAAGCACATAACGAATGTGTATGTACGTGAAAATGGTCACACACACAAATGGCATACAGGCGAAACGAAAATTATTCAGACTCGAGTGTGTCGCGCGTACACCACCCACGATTACGCTGACGAATTCAATTCATGCACGGTTTATCTTGTTTTCATTGAATGTTACTACACTGTGTGCTCTTCACGATTGTTTTTGCTTCTGTTAACAAATCATCATCTCGTTTCATTATAAAGACGCATCGTGTGCCACTTTTGCCGCACAATATTTCCAGAATAATTCTCAAATTTCAATGGATAATCATGAAGAACGTTTAATTAACAATAGGGAAATGGAGAATGTTGGAAATCTTGCTCAGGTCCTTTTATCAATGATCTGTGTTTGTTCTTCACGAGTGTTTTTCACTACGACATGACGATTATACGAAATCATCATGAAGTGGATGAGAGTTTGTGCACAGAAGTAATTTGTATTTATGTCTAGTTCGGTGAAAATTATCAAGAGGAACACTTGACCAAGTAGAAGATAATTTTTGTCGAACAATTGTATCAAATGTTTCGTCATCAAGTTACCCTGAATATGGAAGGAAATGTTGGTGCATCGATATGAGAAACAGCCTGGAATGGAAAGACATTCATTCCTTCATGATGATGGTAAAATTAAGAATAATGAGAGCCAAAAAAAATATTTAGTGAAAGTTATTTCTCAATTTAAATATCGATCGAATTTTTCATTGTAAAATAAATTTTATGACTTCATTTATGCTCAATGCAGTTAGTACATCCAATGATGTTTAATGTTCTCTAACTTATTCAACAACAAGTGATATGATAAAAATGGTTTGTGATAGTACACAGACACTGAGAAAATGGCGAATAAATGGGAAAATACCAAGAGAGTTGAGCGACATTCTTTTATTTCTCTTTTTTAATTGTGATCAGTGTAAGAAAAAAAGGAGAATGAAATAAAGTAAAACAAAGTGGAATGAGACTAAAGAGAAAATACTCTACGTGAAAAAAAGTCGTGATAAGAAGAAAAATTGTAGTGCTTCTGTGGGAATCACTATCACGAAGTCGATTCTTCCTAATCCAACGTCCCGGCACGGCCGCACTGACTCACTGTTAATTTTCCAGTAAATAAACGTCGATGTCGTGGGTGGTGCACGCGCGAGTACACAGAATAGTATATAAGAACATACAATATAAAATATATATCGTGACACTGGCATTTGAAAATCGATAGTCCATTATACTGACTTAAGTTGCACAATTTATATGTGCACTTCATCTTGTTCCCGTCTCTTGTTTCTCTCACGGTAATGTTGCATTATGAATTTGTAAGTGTAGCGCATAGACAATTTTCCTCAATATTGGAAGCTAACAATACACTCTTGATAACTGACTTGAATTTGAGTATTTTGAGATTAAATAATGTTATGAGAACTATCATAAAAGACCATGTCATTAAGACATAGAGAGAATTTATCATTGGTAATTATTTGAAATTCACGGGGATCACTTTCAGAGAGAGCAAGATGGAGAGAGAGAGAGAAAGAGAGAGAAGGAGAGGTCTTGATGGATTTGAATTGACGAAAGAAAATTGAGAATATTGAAATATTTTTAGTTGGTCATCAAGCGATTGAAATTTTTACAAGGCTGAGAGTTAACGTTCTAACTGAGAGTTGAAATGAAATAATTTTCATAACTCAGAATAAAATTTTCTTCAAGTTTGTGAAGAATACCCAAAGGCATATTTATGTCTATTATCATTATTTGTGATTAATTTGGTTGATGAATTGAAAATTTCATCGATCTGTCGAGTTATGTCTTCTCTGTATTTTTTCTCATATGTTCCATTCAGATTAACGACCATTCATCGTCCTCCCATTATTCTAATTACGTTATTCACATGGATGTAAAAATATCCATAATTAGTTTGCATTTAATCAGTCCATCTGCAATTTACAAGGTAAAATATTCATTACGTATAATGTTCAACAGAAATTTCAACATCATGAGTGAAAGTTCACAATTCCTTGAATTTCCATCATTCGAAATGCAAGAAAAGAATTTTTATAATCAACAAACTGTGCATGTGAAACTCATTATAACAATCAAATCCTTATGACAGTGATATAGGTACTGACATAATTCCTTCCTGTACTGCTCATGACCTTTCACTGAATTCACCTCCAATGAATATGTCACAACCAGATTCTATTTAGTTCAATGGACTTTCCTTCATTCAATTACATATTCCGTTTTTGGAATGTTCTAACAGCATGTACAACTTCCATTTTATAAAAAATAGAAAGTGGCAAGCATCCTAAATCAACGTAAATAAATTCGGAAAAATAACGGATCATCCAAGTGACATGAAGTGAATATGAACATTATGATTCACAAAATGACTATGAAATAATACTCGTGGGAAATATTTTTTTCATGCCAATCTACCTAGCGATAGAGCTTCCAACATATCCATTCTCACATGGCTCCCGAGAGTGTCAAGATATTGAATAAATAACAGAAAAAAAGAACGATGAAACGAAAAGAAGCAAACGATAGAAGTCGGCTAACAAGCAACGAGCAAGTGCGATTCTCGCTCGATGCGATGCTTTCGCCACTAGGGAATTTTATCGTAGAACTTCTACATGGACTCAAAGACCGCGGGCGTTACTCGTTGGATAGGAGTAGATAGCGCGTTGGAGTAGCGTGTTGGAAAGGAGATAGTGAACGTTCTTGGTCAGACCATTGGGAACATGCTATACACTCACATGGATATATAAACACACAGCTATTGGGTAGATAGTGCACTTTTGCAATTATATATGAGACGAGAATACAATAGTTCGATGAGAGAACTTTCCCTAAGTTACCTAACCTCAATTTCATCATGTTTAAATGTCTTTCAAGAATTTGATTTAGTCTCATGAAATTTAGTTGAAGCTTTGTGCACAATGTAATATTACACTTGACAGTATACTGTTGCTTTAGTGTATACGTTTGTATGTTGAATGTTATAAACCCAAGAATGTTAAACTGTGCTGATAGTTTACTTTAGTATGTTGTTGTTATTCACCTTTAATATTCTCAGTTGGTGTTGATGTAGACAGCTGTACCGTCTTCCTCAAGTTGAGTTGGTGTAGTGTCAGACTAGCTCTCTTAACTCATCTTGCACTAAATTAATTTTGTAGTTTGCCACATTGTGTTAGTGACTTTGAGAATGAATTCAGTACGTTTCTCATTTTCTGCTGAGGTTTTTCAGAATTTTTTTTCAATTATTCCTACAGTCTCCTCTTAATGACGCCATTTTTAATTTTTCAATTCTTAATGCGATCATTTTCTAACGTTAAACATTAAAAAAATTCCTAATCTCACTCATTGAAAGCTTCTTCAATACGTCATGCCTATGAGAATTGACCCATACTCTCTACTAAAATGATCACACAAACAACTGAACAGTAAATACGTCAGAATGTGATTAACCACAATCACATTCAGCATTATTTCCAAATTTAATTCTTGATGAATTAATCTCCAAAACATTTCAATAATTTGGGAGGAAACTCGTTAAGGTAAAAATGATGACTCAAAAGACATGAAGGGAATATAAAAATTTCCAACACTACTCTGCGCAATTATTTTTTCATTCCCTGTTCTCTATTTCATCTTGACATTTATTCAAGCCGCTCGATATTTCAAATTGTTCGACAACATCACAAAATACTGAGAAGTTAATTAGAATTCGTCATGGAAGCGTGTTTGAAATAATTGTACAAGGATTTACTATGTATGGTCATAAAGCACTAAATAAAAATGCGCGTGTTTGCGATATTAATAGTACTTGAACACAACAAGCTTCATACATAGATGAATCACAGCTTCCATTATTTCAACAGGAAGTGAACTCGCACTAGTGAAACTATCTATATCTTGACAAACCCGCTTATATTCAGACAAGAACACTCAATTAAGGACACAGCAGCTCCGGGCATACCACAAGAGAATGGTGATTTCTCTCTGACCCGCGGCCCCACAACGTTCAAACATCTCGCTTTACATTCGTGGCAAAGGATCCGCGAGATAGCCTGCATGTCTACCATACAACTGAATACGGGCGGGGTTCTCTCTTTGAATCACGGTTTATGCCACGCAAAAAAAATCCTAAACTCTCTACAGAAAAAAAAAATATTTTATTGTGTGCAATATGTGCGATTGAAGTCGTGATAACACAGATGAAGCCTCGGTCAAATCGGAATAAACCACATTGCTTTGTTTGTTTGCTTTGTTTTTGCAATCAATTGTTGGCTTCTGGAAACTGAATCGTTTGGCGTTTGACGCGGTCAATTTCAAATAAACTGTCAGAGGGATTATTCGGATGTACATGTGATTACCAATGGACTAATATGCTGCATTGTATAAATCATTTATCTTCTCTTATTTCATAAAATCATTGAAGTAGTTTCTATTCAACTAGTAATTGTAGCATTGACGTTAATTTTCTTTCAGCTCTTTATTCATACGTTTGATGGTTTTTTTCTTTGTGGATAACAACCACTTCATGGATGTGTTTTTAGTTCTTGATGAATTGCTCGAGGGTTGTTGATGTGGCGCAGATATTTCAATTTGTTGTCGTAGTTTTCACATCTGGCACGATATGATTATTAATTAGGGATGAGAATTGAAGATGAATCATAACGATTTGGAGAAGACTCCCGAGAAAGAGAATAACATAAAAATATCCGGGGCGAATTTTGAAGAATTGTAAAAGTCTAAAAACTTTTGATAATTTCAGATATATTCCGATTTTTTTTTTTTTGTATTCCTCATTCTATTCTGATGGAGGGATGGAATGGATTGGAGGGGACCACTCGTTGACTTTTGCATCATTGTGGAATCTATATGCAAACGATACGCAAGAGACGGATGAACAATCTACGAGTAGCTCAGTGGCACACTTTCTCATCCGTCTTGCTATCATTTCTATCATCCTTTCATACAGTTTTCCGCACTATTTTCCACTTTTTACAAATTTCGCGCTCAACATTCAAGTGCAAGACCACCATATACCAATAAAACATTACGGTACGATAAAAATCATGAATTTGCTGGTGAGAAAATCGGTCATGCGAAATCGCTAGCGAAATCGGATGAATTTCATTTGTTTCATAAGAATTTTATGAGTTATTCGGAGGAGATGGTGCAGAATTCAGAAATCATTTTATGTTTTATCAGTTTGTTATTAGGTATGAAAATCTCAGTAAATTCAAATAAATTTCACCAAAAGTTCCAGAGAAATAAATCCTATTGACGTCAACTCCCAAATTATTCATTGATTTATAAATGTCTTCGTGCTTCCCACCTTCTGATAAAAAACAGTATCAAAATGAATTTAAACTCCTCAAATTTACATTCTGATGAATTAATGTGCCTAGTCACAACAGTCGATCATTCCATTCTCTCCAACCATCGCCAACATAATCTTGAACAATATAACCCAATAAATATTTTTCCGAATGGATCGATTAAGCTTTTTTAATTCAGTTTCACGTCACACACACATTCACATTTTCTCTCTTCATTCCAATATATATTTTTCTTTTCCTCCAACTCTTCTCTATTATTTTTCCCTTAGCGATTGCCACTGGCGCAATGCTCATCTGAATGATTTAACTTTCGTCTTACCTCGCGAAATCTAAGTCCAAGAAAATCGAGTTTTCAATTTCGTCCAGACACCCAAGCACACGCGCGCGCTTGGATTCCGCATTGTGAATTTCAAGTAGTTCCACAAATTCACATTGGTTATTCACGTATATATACATATATACACAGTTGTACATATTCTATGTACACATGAGGTACATGGAGTATATATGCTGTATTTATATATATTCGTGTATGAAGGATGACGTATCGCCTGGCAAAGCCCACCGGACGCAAGTGTGCCCCCATCCGTTGTCCCCCGTTTGTGCATCGAACTTGTGAATCGAATTTGCATGAAACAAGCCCCAATACGAGTTGTCGCTCTGACTCATTTCGAAAAGTTTGATAAAAACTATGTTGATTTGTGTATGTATGAAAACAGTTCAACGAAGGTTAGAGTGAATAACAAATCCAATGGATTATTTTATCACTGGATTTAGACACATTTCACAGTTCATCAGATTTATATCTTAGTTTTGTATGTTTGTTCGTGTACTTTATAATGAGTGTTGCTTTGTGTTGTATATATGCATGATATTGGATAACTTTGTTGAGGGAATATCGCGTGACTGAAATGAAGTAGGCGTGGGCAAGAGGGAGTTGGGTATTTTGGAAGCATAGCGTTAATTTGTATGTGTACAGTCTGTTTGCGTTAGTAGATAAATCTATTCTTTTGTGAACTATTAATAACACGATTTGTTTTTTTTCTTCTTTTCTCATGGAGAATTGGGAGGATATTAAAAAAAATCAGGAGGTTCTTGGTAGTATTCATGAGTCATTGCAATTCTCCTGTTTCTCTGCTTTTGGTGTTCAATTATTATGGTCCCTACCTTCTCCAATTGTTCTGGCGAAAGTCAATTCTGATATTCTAAAGTTTATGATTGTTCAATATATAAACGTGATATTATCAAGTTTTATGTTTTTATACACATGGGAACATTGTAATATATGATTTCAACTTTTGAATTATCGTGAAGAACTTAAGAGTGAAATCATGGAGTTGTTTCATTGTCAGCACGCGTTGAACATATTCATTGCGTGACTGTGGACTCTTAGATCAAACGTGACATGTTTTGAGGTGTTTTTTAGCTGGAGTAGATTCACCACCACTCAGTTTACCAAGTATGAAATAATTTGGACATGTCATCCTGAGAAGTTTTTCATCAATCGTGAAGTTTGACAATCCAGATTAGAAAATTTTACATAAATACTACCTGGAACGTAAATTTTCGCAATATGATACGTTCTCTTATCAATTTGGAACGTCAATTTATTGTAACAACCTCTCAAAAATATTTTAGCACAGATTTATTTTCGATGTCAAACGAAGAATTTGATTGCGATAGAAATGTGAATGACGTAAAATTTCTTCATGTATATCGATGAATATCAGAAAGAACAAATTAGGTTGATGAATGGACAATTAATACACATTGTTGTTTCTGTTTTTTGTCAGTATTGTTTAAAATATGGCGTAATGTAAAATAAAATCATAACAATCGTTGAAATCCTCACAAATGAACAAACTGAGAAGGATCATCAGCGTGAGAGTCTCTCGATGTGTCCAAAATAGAGCTTGGAGGAATACTACTTACCAACGATAAAGTTGTCTCCACTAAAGATACATTCATTCCTGAGAACGACAGGAAATATCTTCTCTATTGCCTTAGGACTGTCTTTCCATTCCAACGGGAATGATCCTGGATTATCTCTCATACTCTATGCGATGTGCACTAGAGACTCTTTACTAACTAGCAAGTTCGTTATGTGAATTTAGAAACATTTCCACTTGCCATTTGCCAAGAGTTCGTAATGAAAATTATCTCAGTGGAAATTCTCTCAGTCGTTCACTATCCTCCATTTTCCATTGTAGTTGAGTTGGACTGGACAAAGTAAATGTACAATCTCATGTTTCTTATTTCATGGCAGTCTTTGAATATGTATAATACTGCAGTGCAGAGTCAACCAACAATTCTCATTCTCATCAGATGAAAATTATTATGTCCATAAATATTAATCCTCTAATTGAAAGCATTTTCGAATGTGAACCAGCACTATTAGACGCTGTGCTTTTATAGCCATGCTCGACATGGTGAACTAATTTCATGACAGTTCAATCTTTCGTTCGATTTATTGATGAAGGGCTGGATTCGATGATTTCTACGCACTCATTATAATCCCCATGAATTTTAGATTATGTTGTTGTTGGGCTTGAAATGGATCCTGCACAGTCTAAAAAGAGTTCAAATACATTTTAAGGTGAAAAATTCATCTCAAACGGTACAATTGTGGAATTTTTCAATTTGTTTAAGACATAAATTTTTGGAACTGATCGGAGTTGCATTTCTATTCGTATTGAAGACTTTTGGTATAGCAAATACAAAAGTTTTATTCATACGATAATTCATGTATGACCGAGATATTTGATGTCAACAAGAAAGATGATTCCAACAGCTTATTCGCCACTACTGATAGATTGGATTCATCCGAGTCATCCAATATTATTTAACCATTTGTTAAACTGAAGTATATGAAATTATAAACTCAGTGAGGGTACTTCGTTACGAAAAATAAAACTAGTAAGTGGATGTTGGCTTATGGCTATAACATATAATTACTGTGAATATATTATACTTACGTAAAATACAGACTGTGTAGACCACAAGTCTGGTTGAATTATCAATGAAGATCCATTCCTGTGCCCCGATCTTTTGGAAAATCCATGTCACTACGTGCGCCGTCGTAGGAAACGCAATTGTGGTGCAGAAAAAAATATGGAAAAAAACTAATAATAGATAAAAGTAAAAAGTGAAACATCTGTTCACCTACTGCTACCATGCACTAATTTTAATGTTGCACGATTATCATCAGGAAAATTGACTCATTTAATTATTCAGTTGCGATGTTGTATATGAACTTTATTAGTCCAATCGATGTGTGTGCTAATCGATAATTTACTTAAATCGTTTTTCTTAAAATCACTAAAATACGAATAAATACGATAAATATTAAACTGAATAATGTAGGGCGATCATTAGCTTGATTACTGTGCATGAGAAAACTGTGGTTATTTCTGTGATTGGTTTATTATACGAATCACAAGTAAATGAAAATTTATTCAGACTTTCTTATTTCCCATTCTGATATGTATCATAATTAACTGCGGATCGTTTGAAACTAGAGCTCGGAAACTCTTAATTTTATGGAACAACTACGGACCAACCAACGGCATTACAAGTAGAAGCTCATTGCGACAGACTCCTAATTCTACAGAACATGGACACCACAACTACCCTCTAAAATACATTGTTGCACTTAACCATTCATCCCCATGAACCTTTCTCCGGTAATGCATTGTCATAATCCTTTGATTTTCTTCCATTTCTGGATTAAAATTGATGCAATACTGAACAAGGAACATATTTCAGCGCCATTATTTACAAAATTTTTCAATTCTTTCACTACGAATGTATTTTCCTAGATAAAAGTTGGAATGATAGTCATCATATCTCATCTAATATTAAACTTCGAAGTAATATCGCGGTAAACTTTGCAATAACGTTAATTTTCACGTCGTTGTAATAATTCACGTTGAGAAGACGCGTCGACACCTCTCCCGCAAGCAATGACATTTAAACGAGACGTCAGACAAGAAGACGAGGGTTGAGGAAAAAAAGCGTTGAATAAGGGACCAGAGTTGAGACATCTACGATTTATATTTATCAGTCACTGCGAAATAAGATTTTTCAAAGTCGCATCAAGACATTTCTCATTTTTTGAATTTATCTTGTATCAATCTTGCATTTTGAGATGCAAATTGACGTTCAATTTTTACTGCTCGATTGTTTCATAAAAACTAAATTGATGATTGAGTGAGAGAACTCATTTGTCAGGTTTTCTATGATTTGTTCATGTTTATATGATTTTTGTCTATGTGAGATAATTCTATCAGGTAAAATAAAAAACATAAAGGAAATTTTGAATATTTGATGTGATAATTTGTGAAATTCTTGAGGTGCCTTCGTGTGAGTTATAATTCTTGAGTAATCACTTCAATGCGCATTTTTCGTGAATGTAAAAGTTAGGTAACACTTAAAGTCGAGAATGAGAATAAATGAGGACCGTTAATCTTAATAAACTTCATGTTGCGTACAATTATTTGTGTGAGGTATGTGAAAATCTTCGTTTCACCTCTTCATGTCAGTTACAACGTAACATCTCAATAACCAAGAGTTAATTGCAGGTGATAGTGAAATATGTAGATTTTAGATGGTACTTTTTGTTATTGTAAATTCACCATATTTTATTCCTAATAATTCCATTAGAAACTGTAAAATTGATGTTTGAGAATGGAAATTTGCAAAAGGCTGCGTTTATGCTCTGCTCAATCATCGCTAGTAAAAACGTAATGTTGGTGTTGTTTCATGAATTTAAAAAATTCTTCAGAATTTTCTTTACCACAATACAAAAAGGAATTCATCGTCATGGATAAGACGTTGAAGGTCGTAAATCTTAGAAATTTTGAGAAGAAATGTGAAATTTTTTGTCAGAGAAAACTATACTGAATTGTGAGAATCGAATTCGTCACCGAGTATTGAATAGAACGTCGGACTAAAAATCATCTCAAGTATTTCAAAAAGCATTTCAAAAATCCATTTTCTCTTATATCATGATCACGAAAGTCATTCCAATTCTATTTTCTTCAAAGATGCTTCCAGAATTTTAAGACTCTAAACAATTTATCCCTTAAATATAATGAAAAACGGAGAACAAAATATGAGTATGCAATTATGTCAAGACGCGTTATTGCACGTCAAGCGATGAGAGCTGAAAACTATTTATGGAAAGTGGTATCTCGCGTAGGTAAGACAGAAATTCTCTTGCTCAAACATGATGAAAATATGTAGAGTAAAACTTGCTGACAGTATATCATACAAGTCGGCGAGGGTAGAATGAAGGTTAAATAAACACGATGAAAACACACGCACGCACACCTACTCACAAACATATTTATACTAAGTAGTCATCATGGTAAGAAAATGAGCGCATGAGAAATTTGACGATGAAAGGGTCGTTGAACAAATTCCCCGAATGAGAACAAAAGAACAACTGGTGGATGAGAAATGCAGGAGATAAACCTGAGCTATGGAACATTCACACTTTTCACTACACCTTACGAGGATCAAACTTCTTAAGTGCTTTCGAATGTGCCCCAACAGTTCTGGATTTTATTACTCAATTTTGATAATGGCAAAGTTAAACACAAATGACAAACTCACTGAATAGAATAATTAATAATTGATATGTTCCGTCCTTACTTGATGAATCAATTAATGGAGTTTCAGTTCTTGTTACTAGTTTAGAGTGATGATGAATTCATGATTACGTTATTGTATAAAGTAATAATGACATCAATATTTCATCTTTATGAACGAGGTTGAATGACACATCCATCTCAATTAATTCTCAAAGCTTTCGAATGACATTAATGAAAATCGTCTGCATCCACTTGACCGAATTACATGAGATATTCCATCTGCCTTCTTTCTCCAACGAGGATAGAATGAGGAGGAATTTTTTCAGAATACAATGAAAAATTGATTTTCATTGAGACTTAAACTACGAACAATACATTGCCAACATCGTGAGCAATGGTCACATATGAAATGAAAAATATGTCACACGAATGATATGACACCAAAAAAAATTGGTTTCAAGTTGTAAAATTTCATCATTCGTTCATCATTCAATTATCATTGTGAAAGTATCATGAACAAAGTTTCTTTCATCTCTGGTACTTCATCATATTAATATATACTAAAACTAATTCTACTGCAATATCAAATCAGTACGCGCGTTGTCGTGGCGCATGGTTCTCAATCCAATTAGTATCCATTAAACCCTCTTCGTCAAAGCCACGTTTGATCGAACGACAGGACTCTCTTCCTTCTAGTGACTATATTCAATGTGAATATCTCCGCCAACACTATTTCTGTACCACTTTACTACCATGCACTTACCGATGCTACTTTACTTTGTCTACGTAATAGGAAAGTGCACCTACTTGCATCTTCTGTTAAACTTCATTACTGAAATACTACTCTCCACGATGCACTTGAAACTCTGCATCAGTATCTGATCGTTGAATTCGGGAATTTTGGTCGGCTACGATGGAACATCCAAAAACGTTGTGGAATCTTTTGCGGTACTATACAAAATCAAATGAAATATCAATTCAATTTCAATGATTATGAATCACACACATTGACGAACTAAAATTATAATTGTCAATAACTTTGAATTGAAGTGAATTCTCAACATTAAGATTGATGGTTCAATGATCTTCGACAATTTGTTACTCAGTGTACATTGGAATTTAGATCTCACGAGATCCACTGGTAACATAAATGCAAATCCTGTTATGGAGTGTAAGTAGGTTTATCCTACGAATGGTAGATAGAGAAAGGCTAAGAAGACAATGAACATCTTGACTGTATTTCTGTTGTAGGGTAGTTGGATCTCTAATTACATCCTGACATTGATAATTTTAGTCAGTGACGGGCCATTTACCTTATGAATGATGAGGGTCATCTTGAATAGCAACACAAGTATGTACTGATGTATGGAAATATATTAATTATGGTCTTCAATCAATTCGTCTGTGATATCGACTAGCAATACGTCATTCACTTACTACGCAAGAATTGAATCACAGAACAGTTTTTGTAGCAGGTCATATGAATATCGATGGAAATTATCAATTTAAAATGCTTCAGTTTTGATAAATTATATGTTAAATTAATTCATCAAAGCAACTTCCACGAGATTGCTATGAATAGAATTGAAATATGCTCCAATATTCATCATCATATTGATCAATAACAGACTTTGCAGTAGTGCTGTGCGCAGTCACGTACTCAACGTCTTGGATTCATCCTCTCTACATTCGTAATTCTCTTAAGAGAATATAAAGGTGTATTGTGACACCAACCTGAAAGAGATTCTAGTCAGAGAATGGTTTAGATAGGTTGGAAAAAAGAGATGGCTCATCTCTTGAGACCACACGCAAAACCCCTTATTTTCAGTCTAAAATGAATGAGGTAAAAATATATGAGGAGATATCAAGAGCATAGGGAAAAAGAGCGTACACAGGATTGCAAAGAGATAGTGGAGGTATAGCATAAAAAAGTGACCGTCTTATTATCAAACACAGTTACTTTCTTTTTACATTCTCCCATCATGCTTATAAAGTTTCATTGAATGAAACTTGAATAAATATGAATACCAGCGTCAATTTTTTCTACTGTCATGATGCAGTGACTATTAGTTCCGCATTTTCCTTTTTCTATAGTGACTTCATCCTGTTCTGAAACAAAGTTGAGTAGAACGTTTTAATTGGGTGCTCATCATATGTCAAGTTAAAAATAATTGAATTTCCAAGCAGAAATATATCTCGAAAATTAGTCCCATATTTTCTATATTTGTCTATTAATTTTAGATTTAATAATATCATCCATTTGAAGCGGAGCAAATATATTCGAAAACGAATGAGAAACTTCAATAATCGGAGTTCAAGTGTTTATCGGCATTCGCAAAACTTCACAAACTATCGAAAAATTTGTTGAAATATTCGATCAAATATATTCATCCATATCCAACAAATCCTGCTATCAGTTGTTATAACCAAAAAAAAAGCACGAAATTCCATATGAAATCTCATTTCCCAATAGACACCTTTCCACTCCTCCAATGTATAATTTCCCCATTGACAATTCGAGAGATATGAGTGAGCAGTATAAATCCTCTCATACCAATCAACACAGCACAAAAAACATCACTCGATATTCATCCAATCTATTTTTCATATTCATGTCCAATCAACATATACAGACACGTTGACTTTGGATTAATTGGACATTGACCTTAGTGTCAGACACTGTACAACTGCATAATGATATTGGAGTCCATGACAAGTGCATTGACGTCATTCAGAACTGACGAAGGAGCCGTCATGAACAAACCCCTGAGTTTTGACAGTGCTTCATCTTCAAAAGCAGTTTGATTCGGTTAACGATATTGTGCCCATGTACTCAAAATTTGGTGTACGTATATATATCGTATCTTCATCATTCAACAAAGCCGCGCAGCGACAATGCAGCGATCCGCTGACACATGAGCCAGTAAACGTCAAACGCAGATAGTCGTGGAATGACTGAGTACCGCATGGCTTTATACTATACATACGTATATGGATGGTTGAATATCGCGTGATGGAACGGATCGAAGGGTCGTCATCGAACGTTTGGTATACATATGAATTATATACCATTGGTTCAATCGACCAATGGACAGTTCTCGATTATTTTGCATATGTGGATGCAGGGCGTTCGAGAGGACTCAAACGAGAAATGCTCGTAGCTAATTACCCGTTTACGTCCATCCCAGTGTTTAGTGATGTCATGTGTCACGCACAGCCACGCACTCATCGTTTCGTCAATGCCATCGCGAATATTCGCGACCTCTATCTATTGAGCTTCGTGTCATCGCAAGTGTGCATATGTGATTAACATAAAGTGGAAATGGCAGTGTGAAAAAAAATAGTAGGGATGATATTAGCATGTGTACATTCCCAATTCATTCAATAGCAGTGTCGAGACGAGAATTGAAGTACACGCCAATTGTCTCTCGTCACATTTTGGTAGTATATATGCAACTCGCTTGATTGCAGCTCGAATATGTGTTGGTGGATGTCTGTGTGTTTTTCTTGTTTTTTTTTTTAATTTTTTTTTCACCCTCGCATTTGTATTCAGTTTGTTCAGTGAACTATTATTGATTATTTTAGTTGCAGCTTCAGGCGTTTGAAATTGATGCGAAACAAATTGGAAAACTCTTGACACATCAGTTTGTATTTATGTGTAGGAATATTTTAGTTTGATGAGCAAGATATGATTGTGTTGAGTTGGAAGTAGGAAACATGACATGGAAGATATATTGGTGGAGTGGAAATTGTTTGCGGTATTTTAAAGTTCATCGATTCGATTGAGAGTCGATTTGTTTGTTTCTGCTATGAATGGCTCAAGTCTTCCATTATTCGTAGCTTGTTGGTGTGAAGAGTTGTTGGATGAAATGGACTAACTCAATGGTCTTTAATTAGGAATTTATTGTACACTTCTGACTTTATTAAATGTTGATATGTTTCTATTGTGAATGTCTTTGATGTTCAGTACATTTTTCGATAAATGCAATGAGCTCATTATTGAAATCAACTTGTTATGAAAGAATAATTTCTCAAGATTTAGTCTCATCATTCATTTGCTTATGATACTCAAAACATTCATCTGACGTGGAACGTCTCAAATAATTAGTCATACCTGAATGCTGAATGCTAATGGAAAGCTGTCATGAAAGTAATGGCTGTACTCCATCATTCGGAAGTTCATTTCACGGAAGTTTTGAGTTTACTGAGACTTCGTAAAATTTTACTAATATTGTTGACGCTCGATATTCGTTCAGCGATGCCACGGCTTAGTTTTGTTTTCTTTTTTCATTCTCGTTACCATCAAACTTTTTCAGCTATTATCGCAAAACAACTTATAAATTTATGACCTAATTTTTCATACAGACTATTGTACCTTATTTTGTTATAATATATCTTCCATCAATTTTTCAACCTCATCAGACGTAAAATCATTCCATCATTTTTGTTTCATTATGTTCAATGTCGATCGATTTATCATGAATTTGCATCCATATGGAATGTTGGACCACTGAAAAGGAAAAAATTAGATATTCGTGCGTTTTCAATTATAAATATGTTCTATATATATTGATAAAAATTCCAAGCATGCAACGATAAGCAATGAATGATCAGTACTCCATGAAATTAACCTCACTGATCCATGAATTTTCCTACGATGGCACAAAATCCATGATGATCTCTGATGAAGTCAGTGCAACGTATGTGGAATAGATTTGAAATCACGTGAAATTGTAGTTAACTATGTTGTCATGTTCACAAGAATATTGGAAGCAATGTGGAGACGTGATGCCTCGTCACGAAAACAGGTTGGTTATTATCTCGCTTGGTAGATGGGAACATGTTAATTGCCATCAAGTTATCAATCGAGAATATATAACATCACTGAAAATGAAGAATTCGTAACATCATGAAATTCATAGAAGCATAAAATTCAACTTTATCAATGTGATTAAACTGTCAATTAGAGTCATGACTGAAGTGGCAATTTTGGTAGATACTTTCAAAATGGCGTTCTCTTACACTGATACTCGTTTCAACGTGGATCATTCTACTAAAATACATCCTGCTGTGTTGAAGTTTCAGTTCATAACAATCAAATAATTCCCAAGAACCAAAAATACAAGGACAAAATCAGTTGAAATTGATTCGATTAAGATTGCATCAAAATATTGCGGTGCTTCAAAATGTGTTGCTTTATTCAAATTCGTTATAATGAATGATCTATTAGAAGTGAATAAGTTAGGGTGCATCTTATTTACTGTGCATCGAAGTTATGAATAAATACCACGGTACATTTCATCTCTCTAATCAAATATTGGTTGCTCAAAATATACTCATTTAACTTTAATATAAATCTCGCTATTTTGAGAAACACAAACCGAATCCAAAATGTCATTTTCCATCCTCTTATCGGTTCACCATATTGCATTGCGTCAATTTAAACTTTGGATGAACGAAAATATAAACTCGTCCACTGAATATCAATAAGAATTGATAAGTTCAAACTCATGATTGATGAAGGATGAAGTTATTCTTGGTGGAATGATTTTCTGACTACATTTCAATTCATTATGCCAACTGTATTTTCAATAGTTATTTGATATTTTGTGACTTTATATTATTGATATGAGTATAAATGTAAAATCTGTCATTGATGTAGATCAGCATATGAATATTCTCTATGCAGAAGTTCCTCAGGGTACCATCAAAATCATCTCTTCCTAGATAGAACGTTTGCCAATTTATTCACGGTGATATTCATTTGATGTGAAGTTATAAAAATAAATATACCATTGAGTATACGATGCCACTGTTGAATTTCAAACATAAATATTTCACGCCCCGGCAATACCAGCGCCCTCGGGAGGAATAAAATCGTAGCTGAACACGTTATGACATTGGAAAATACCAACATGTATGATACATACTCACGATCACTTTCAATAGATTCGTTTTTATTGACGTAGTATTTTGTATTTCTGTTCGGGCATGAACAAAAAAAAACGAAGAAATAATGAGAGAAGAGATGAAGAAGGATATGAAATTGTTTTTGAAATTTGCACGCATCGGGGTGATACATCGGAAAATTGTATTCAACGTTTGCTGATAGTTCCTACCAAAAATTTCATGACAATAGATCGTTATGGTTTTGTATTCATTCTCATAAAGAAGGCAAGGGAAAAAATGATGGGATGGAACAAAAGAGAAATGTTTGGAACTAGTATGTATTATTTGTATGAACCGAGAAGTTTCTATTGAAACTATTACAATAATTTCCGGTCATGTGACAGGCACGTGAATGAGCGTAGGTTTTAAAGTTTATGTTTGGAATAGTTTACCGAATGAAAAATAGACAGGAGATTTAACTTCTGTATTTTATTTTTGAACACTGACATTCTATTTATCATTATTAGAATGTCATCCAGTTGAAGTTCGTTGATTCATGGAGATACCAATTTGTATTGAAATGGTAATGTTTTTGTGGCAAATTTTAAGATCATTCCTTGAAACTCAGATGAAAAAATTGGATGACATTTAGGTCGTAGGTGATGGATCATGATTCTAAGGAATACGTTGATCCCAAACAATACACAAAATCAAGAAATTAGTCATTCCAGAAAATTTTTATCATTTTTCTAATTATATCACAGAAGATTCTGGCCAGTGATTTGTCCATGAATAGAACATTTTACAGGATTCAATGCAACATGTGATGATACAATTTGACATTTATTGGAAAATAATCATCGGCCTCGATTATCTAATTGTGCCTTGTGGCCGATGCAGGTAGTAAGGGTTTGTATACAATTTAAGGGTGAGTGTTTGTGTTAACCACCGAATGCCGGAAGTAGCCGCGTGCGTGAATGGCGCTTGTACCACGATAGTTTGATGGAACCCAGAGATTGTTGGTTAATCATAGTTAATGAGATTTTGTAGATTGATATTTAGTAACGGGGCCAGGCACGAAAGTGAGGTCGATATATGGTAATCTTGGATGAATCGTGATCAACACATGATGATGAGTGAAAGAGGTGTTTCATGCTTCATTTGTATATTCAAGTAACTGTATATATGTGAACATTGTATTCAATGTGAAAGATTTAATCTGCATCACGATCGTATCCACCATGTCTGTATTGCGAATTGTGCACTTTGAAATAGAGAGTTGCATCAACTTCATCCACTACATTTTTTTTTCTTTCGTATTGATTCTAAAGTGAACTTAAATTTTAACGTTTTTTATTGCCACCGATTTTTAATACGGAATTGAATTCTCAAGTTTTCAATATGAAAGTAGGTCTCATGTTGGTTTTGAAATTCATTATTGTAGGAATGAGCTTTTTCTTCAATTGGATTCAGGATTTTAACATAAAATGAAACAGATGAAAAAAATCTGGTTTAACATAAATTGATCATTGGTCGTCGCTTCAGATTTTATAACTGATTTTTTTTCTAGATTGTATTTTTTCCTAAATCTCATTTGTTTCGTATAAATCAGAATCATCTGCGAATCATAGGATTTTGTGAGAGAGGTAAAAACTCTGTGTTAAGAGATCTACTCCATAAGAAAAATTCAATATGAAGTAGTGAAACTTCGTACTCAATCAAAATATGGGTCACGTTTTCCATTTTTGAACAAAAGTGGAATTTCTTGGATAAGATGGTGATTGTCAGGTAAATGATGTTCTGCAGAAAATGTCCATCTAAAATACTAGGTAGCACTTCACAATACTTGGATATGTTTACTAATTGCATCAGTGAAGAAAGCATTGGAAGCAATTTACAAACACTGAAGTGTACCATCATAATCTCCCTGCTTTTGTGAAAATCCACAAAAATAATGACATTACATCTCTCCATCATGATTATTCTTGCAAAGTGATGATTATGCATCGTCCAACCGTGCCAGAATGCAAAATTTTCTATGCAAAATAACAAAGAGATCCCAAAATAAAATAAAAAAGATCATGCGATGGGACACGATTATGTGTGATGTTGGTGTGTAAGAAGTGAACCGTTGAATATGACGTTGGTTATATAGAGACACGTCAAAAAGGGTTACGCGACACTTTGGCTTATCGCACGACACAGATCTCCATTCAAAGAAATATCCAAAGTGCTGAATAAGCTCAAGCAAAAACTTCTTTGGATTTTAGCTAGCTGTTCGGTATATAACGTTATAGAGTGATGCAGGGACGCTAACCAAGTTTACCTTACTTCTTCAATGTATATGTCAAACTTTACCTCATGCCAAAAAAGTTATTTTACTTCTCACGATAAATTTTTAAACTAGAAGACACAATTCTATTGAATTACTATAAATGAATTATAACTGCACGATGAACTCTTCAACTTTTGACATTCAATGGAATCTTATTACAGTTATTATGCAATATTGGAAAACCATCTGAAACGAAGTATTGAATGAATAATCACATCTGATCTTGATCTAATAGAACAATTGTAACTTGAAGCACATGTTGAATAATGAATTGATTAAAATTGGAAGGAAATGAAGATAAGGTGGTGGTAAAATTTCCAGATCAATATAAAATTATATTTTCTCTCAACATCTTCTGTCTGAGAAGGAATTTATCAATTATTGAAAATCTAATTATTTTCTAGCATGATAAATGATTCATGAGTTGAGTAATGAGTGATCCTGGTTGATAAACCTTCTGATAGAAAAGTAGAGAAACTTAACGGTACAAAATGGTGTTTCGCTTCCGTACAAGTAGACTGGAAATAATATTGGCTTTTATGTAACGCGATTCAATGGAAAAATATTGAGGTGGAGATAAAGCGAAAAATAGAATGAAAAAAAAAAAGAGGAAGAATACTTCATACAGAAGATGTAGTTTCAAGGAAAGGCGAAAACGACCGAGAAATGTGGAGGAGAATGGTGAAGAAAATGGTGAAAAAGTATACGCGTAAGTAGAGAATACTACGTGAGACTGTAGAGAACTTGAAAAGATGAAAAGAGGAAATATTCTGTGCCATTTATCGGCTCGTTTTCTCTTTCCCACTTTGACTGAGATATATAGCGGCCAAGATCACTACTTACGCTTCTTTCATCGCATCTTGGCAATGTACGGAAGTACATGACTTTGCAACTTATTTCTCTCTGCCTTTTTTTTTCATGGGATAATAATAAAACCCTCGTTTGTATGCCTATTTTATATTTATGAAAAACATATGAACATATTTTCTTTGAACTGATTCCTAATCGTCCCAATCAATTGCTGATGCTTCTCCATTCATCCAATGTTGCCCAACTATTTTCCTTGAAGACCGATAAATGTTCGAACATTTATGGAATATCTTCGAAATTCGACATGTTATGTGACATTTGATTTGATTAACCGTAATCAGAATGATAAAGTTTATTCATGAACCAATGTCTGTTGGCAGAGATGCACAGTTAACAGTCAATACGACTTCGTGTTTTCTTCAAAAATATCCCAATGGAAGATTTTTTGTCAACAATAAGAAACAACTCATGTTATCTTCATTGTATCGATGGGAGTTTTGTAGGTAGAGTAGTTTTGCTTTTTCATCCTATCTGGAGGTAGTCAAACATAGGAAGAGAAAACCGAACACGAAATAGAAGATACGAGGATTCTTTTGATCTACTTTATTCACATCGCGAATTCATGTTTATCGAAAAGATACAGAGTAAAAGAAAGTCTGAGCAAAGTTTCGAATGCCTTGGGCGCATGTGAAAACAGAAAAATCGTCCTCTATGTTTCAGTTCAATATGTCAGTGAAAAAACGGTACCTCGTACATCCTCACGAATGCAAATGTATTGGAAATGTTTATGGATATATTACTTTGCAGAATCTATAGAACGATGTTCATTCTTTTGAAGAAAAGTAGGTTTGATACTCGAATTTGTTAATCCAACATGAAGCGATTGAGTTCATGTGTCAATATATAGAGAAATTCCTTAAATTTTCGTTGATTCTTGAAATATTTCTTCTACAAACATTTCGTGCTCCACTACTCCTGCTGCGAAAATGAATATCACAAACGCTTCGCAAAAGTAGAAAATACATTCAGCGAATTAAAATTGAACTTTGTTGATGCATCACAATTAAAAATTGACGTCTTCCATTTTTATACAGAGAATTGAAGTTCCTCTCATCCAAAAATACAATTGAAATAGAATTTTGTATGAGGTAGACAAGCAAATGAATTCAAAGTAGTCATGAAAATATCTTGACCCAAATACAAAATTAATTTCAGTCTCAATTGAACAGACCAGTGCTCCAAAGAATTTTCAAAAATAGTTTCGCAGAGCAAAGAGTTGATATTCTCGTTAGGAACACATCACTCAAAAGTTCATTAACTACAGATGACGTCCAAAGATAGCTCTAAGTTAATGAATCATTTTTGTTCAGACTAACCATCATAATGTTGATGAATTTGGTCGAGTGACACATGCAAATACATCTCCACCACATTTCTTGATCCAACTTATCATTCAATTGAAATATTTCCATAGCCACAACTCCGGAGGAAACCATTTGTATTAACACTTCATCACAAGAATATTAAACAGAGCTTGTGAACCACAATGATAAACTCAGGAAATTCTGCGTTCTCATATCGTGGTGGTCAAGTTACCTAGCAGAAATTAGATGGCATATCTCCAAACAAGAATATTATACACACACAGAAACCATAGTGAACATCACGACGTTACTTCACAAGCAAATCTACTACAGTTGGTTTTGTGGCGATATTCTGTTGCATTTCTCACATCTCCAGACAAAATAGCTTTCCATTTTGTGTCAATAATTAAACACTCCAATTTGGATTCCACCAAATAATATCGACAATCCTTCAAGGAGATCAAACAAAAACTCTCAAATGACTCGATGAGTATTTTGAGTGATTGAACTGTTTTCAATCTTGTTAATATCTCAAAGGAAATATCAAAGAACTGATTCTTCTTTCTTATACTTCCTCATCACTATTTATCAGCTTCGATGTGGTATCATACTGCCATATCACCACACCTTCACTCTCTTTATTCAAATGAATAAATCCGAATTTCATTGAAATTTCATGGGATCGGGTAGAAATAGTTGAATCTAAACTATCTTGATCAACCACCTTCGATTGAGGCATCAAGTTAATGAGCAGAGGTAATTGCTAATTAAGTGTTGACAATCAATGATGACCGTTCAATTGGATGTGATTGAGGTTGACCATATTAACATCGGTTCGCATACAGTGTTGGTTCATGGCCGTAGATGAGGTTATATATCAGCCAGTTCTATATATCACTTATCAAATATATACGTATACATATTCGCATTTGGGTGTAATTAGTGGTGCATACCAGTTCAACACCACAAGATTGAGCAATACGCATGCGTTGTTGGTTTGTGTGTTAAGTGTGTGCTTGATTTAATAGTTAATGCATCACGTCTGATGGATTACGGTGGGATATGGAAGAACAACCAACAAACAAGAATTTCTCCACCATTTTCCCACTCAGTTCCACTTTGAGTGTTGCAATCCAATTACGTCAATTATTCCACCTTTGCGAAATCAAAGTATCCATGACTAAGAGCTAAACGAATAAAATTGTTGATGCCTTTCATCGGATTCCTGATTGTTCTATTTGAGTTTTATTTTATACTTTGTTCTCTGTTTCACTTCGTTCGTTAAATATTCTTTTGAAGATTGCCATTTGTATGTAACTCGAATCTGAGTAAATAAATTCGAGTGGATGTAATAGATAAACAGAAATTCATTAGGATGGACATGACACTGTGTGTTTATGTTGATTGAATAACACATCAAACAAAAGGATGAAGTCATTCATGAAATTATATGTGGAATGGAATAGCGTTCATATTGTAAAAGGGTAATGGGTAAATACGTTTTGTCATGTGACCACGCTGATACAATAACCTTCGCTTGTCTGTATTTCATTCTGACATTTCACCACCTATGGTAATTATCAGGGATGATGATAGTTAACTGGGAGCATCTCGTATTTATATGAAAATTATGTATTTATCGCGTTTGGAAATAACGATTGACACGATTATTATCAACAGCTGTGTCAGTTAGCACATTTGTTTCCAAGTGCGTCCGATAAATATTGTAAATGCATATCGATCGCAGTATAAAATGACTCTGTGTACATCACAGATGAGAGTGTGAAAAATGGGTCAATGTGTGAACAGAATAAATTGATGAAATTTAATTTGAATATTGTATCGTGGTATTTTTCATTTGGGTTTGGGAGAATGAGCTTCAGAACTAACGAATTTGATATATTTTGTAAATGCGGAATTGTTTGATTTATTTGATGATGTAACTCGTATATTTATTTGTTGGAGAAGAGTCTGTTGATAGTTTGAACTGCAATGAGAAACGGATGAGTGAACCGTGATGATTCTATGTACATAAAAAATTTTATTTAGTTTTTATGAAAATTCATTGACATTCTCATCCATTGCAGAGTTCAAATTGAAAATTTACATTCATTACAATTCTGATAATATTTTCACCATGTTGTACAACCAACCGATACGAATTCATGATTTCTATATATCACTAAATGCAGATTGAATCTTTGCTAACTTATGTGAACATTTCTACATCGTCACAATAGCTTTGTGGTAACGTTCAAAGAGCAATTAGTATTCTTGAGTTTAAGATGCAATGAAACATTCGTACCCCCGATGTTAAAATAATGTGAAAAAACGATCACTGAGGACCACTATTAGCCATTCTCGATCTGAAACCTTCCTCGTAATTTTCTGCCCTGTTCTACGAAAAAATGTCACTGGAGTTGACCTCATTGGTAATCATACAATGCTCTGAGATAATAAAAGATCTGATTCATTCTCGCCCATTATTGATACTCAATGTGAAATTTCATGATTCCTGAAGTGAACCAATTTGAGGACTGTAAAAATTCTGAAAATCTGAGAGTGCACGTACTCGATTGTTATTTGAGTAGATTCTTTCATCTGTTGATAATGATACAAGATAGCTGTGAGATAATGAATGAATTCTTGAGCATCTTCAACTATAAGTCTTGGTACATGTGCTGATATTGAGGTATGTGTAATGGTACAGTTAGAACATAACAAGTTCAACTGTTGTAAATCAATATAAGCACAAGCTTAGTGTGACTTAAATTTGCACCATTATGTGCATAACTCCAGAGTTGTTTTGCAAAAAACATTGCGCGGAATCGAGTGTTGGTAATGGATTACATTATTTCATTGATGTAAATATTTTAAGGAGTGTATGCTAAATTTCAGTACACAATTGAAAAATTTTACCTGAGAAAAATAATAGTTTGGAATATAATAAAAATTACAGTTGTACAACAAATGATGTCGGCGTCTGACGAAGAATCGCAATGTCGATTTTTTTTTCTATGATAACGGAAAAATTAGTGCGATTCTTTTTTAAAAATACTCTTCACAATATTCATTGAGAAACCCCGATTTTATCCTATTATTATAAAAAAATGAAAGTCTTCTGTTCAAAATGGTCCCATAATTGAATCATTCGGTGAATTTGTCACATTATTAATGAATGTCGATGGACTTACTTCGATTAGTTTCATTCTGTATAATAATTTAATGACTTCTCCTCCAAATTGGGATGATAAAAGATAACTGTACGCGTGGAAATTTCATTCTTGTGCTATTTAGCATATATCACCATGTAAATCTGTTTTTATTCCAATTTCTCATCCAATCTGATATTTTTCCTGAACAATTGAGTTTCTAGGCATTCACTTATAATGAGCGTGTCGAAACTCGCTCATACTATTCCTTGTTAATATTAATGAGAACGTATATAATCACATTTTCTTTCATATATTCAATTTTATATTTTATTTACTCTGGTGAAATGAATTTATCTGAAAGTTGGATTATCACGAACACAAGCCGGAAAGTATGAAAATATAATAACATTGGTGAAAAATATGAAAGGAGAGCAAACCTGCAATAATACGCCGTGTGTAAAATTATTAAAATTCAATAAAATAGAAAAAAATCTAAATTAACATTTAAAATTATTAAACAAAATTACTTTGACATTAGGTTTTATCGTAATATCATCTCGTATCGAATAATATTGGAATTAAATTGAATCAACAAGTGATTGAATACTCCAGAAAGAACATTGAACGGTGTTCAAAAGAAAATTGTGATGTATAAAATGTAGAAGTGGGACTTTTCATCAGGAAAATAGAGGTGGCTATTGAATTTGGCAAAGGATGTGAAAGACGAAGGGAAGAGGCGAAGTAAATGTGCGTCACGATGAAGACAGACTTTTTCGAGACATCTGTACACACAATGGTTTATTTACTCTGTATTTGTCCTTTTTACAATCACCTCTTCTACAGCTCACTCGTAATCGTCTGCACCAGACTCACCAGCCCACTCGAATGTCGCTAATTGAATTTCGCTTTTTGTTGCTTTTGTACAATAGAAGCAGCTCTATATCTGTATTGAACGTGTATACATGCGAAGTGGACTATTATACTTTTGCATTGTGTTCGTTCATCAATTCGATGAAGCAGATCAGACGTTTTTCTTCTGTCATTCTTTATGAATTAGTTTGAATTGATATCGAATGAAGAAACGTCATCATTGGATAATAAGATGGATGCCTCGAGAAAGAAAATTTACATGACGTTTTTTTTGCTATGGTCCATCATTCACAAACTTCATGTCAGTTATGAAATGTACCTATGAAGATGTGGAAAAGTAAAACATTCAGTTGAAAATGTTGTACTCACTTGAATGTCGTGTTTAAAAGTCACTGGGGAAACAATTACTTGAAGCTCTAGTCAACTGACCTTACTTGTAACTATCAGAACATTTGCATTAGGTAGCAGTTGGTACGATGGACATAGGACCAAGCAGTAAATTACTGCAGTCCAATCTGCATGGTCGTTGAACGATTTGTCCTTGGTTCTGTCCTTTGAAACGAACTCAACTCTAATTGTTCAGTTTGAGTACAAGGAGAATGTAATTCTGTACATGTTGGAATTTCGGTCTTTATTGGAGGTCCATTGAAGCACTAGACAGACTCTTCGGATTGAATTGAACAAGCATAAGAGCAGTTGTTGACAATTTATATCACAATGATAAATAATTTCAATTGGTACAAGTTCATTATCTGATTTAAATTCGATATCGAACTCGAATTTCGATACTGATTTAGGAGATGCATAAAAAGCTGCAATAGAATGAATAATGAAATGGAATAATATTTCGTGGTCTTTCTACTAATCAATGATTCATAACTATTCAAAAAGTTATAGAGACTAATAAAAAATACCACAGACCAATATCAATTTATTGAATTTCAAAAGTTACTAAGTTGTTGACCTCACTTTCGCCACTTCTTACTCAATTTTTCACCAATTTGTGAGTGAATAATTGCAGGGCTCGACTGAGGAATAAGACGGATCATGACTGATGGTTGCTCGACAGCAAAAAGTAATAAACAATAAGTGAAAAAAAAATATATTCCAGCAGAAGGGATGCCTGACAGGAGCTATTTCAGTTTCATAGGGATAGTTTTAAAGAGAAATGTTGAAGCATTGAAATTATTTTTTCAGTTTATATAAAATTCATTTGGGATCATTTACATGAAAAATCCTGTGCTCATTTGTGATTGAATCAAACGATAATTATTGTTGTAATTCCATAAAAAACATATCAAAAGACTCTCCGTGTGAAAAGTAGACTCCCATGTATGAATACTTGGAAAAATGTGTACTGAAAAAATTGGAGATGCAGCAATTTAAATTCACGTACCAGTGCTCCAGTTACTCCATTTCTCTTTCATATGTTGTGGTTTTTTTACTCTCATAGCAATTATGAATATCTCTGAATGAAGAAGTTAATTATGAAAAATAAATAAACCGTGCAGCGTATTTTAAAACAATTTCCACAGTGATTTTATTTTCCATAGATAGTCACTCCCATCCCGGTGTTGGTAACACATGAATAATTTCAATTTTCCTAGTTTACATTTCATCGACTTTGCAAGTTTACGAAAAAATTAAATTCACCGAGTATTTACTTAAAAAAATCACTAGATAAAACAAAAAGGAAACAGATCGAATAACTGGAGCGTTGACCCTGTATTCATTCGCCGGCCGACCACTAGGGCTGGCACGTTACTAGTCAACGTACACCATGTTTACCATCAGCCGCGTGAGAGTCACTCCCTGTTCACCTCCGGTTGTTATAAACTATGTGAAATACGGCACCCACCCACACACATACACACACTCTAAGATCGTATCAAGAACATTGCGAACAGTTAACCTAATTTTACCGTTGTGTTGCGGAAGAAAAGCATAGCGCATGAGTTTTACTAAGATTCTTTTATACTTTTTTATATTAAGTGTTTGTATAAGAACTGCATTGTTACTATGTTGAGAAATGTTGAATTATTTTCTATTCACATTCTTGCAGAGAAGTCATATTCAATTGAATATCGCACTGAGAATCAGAAAGAATTAATTCACTTTTGCCGTTGTCGTTATCATCGGATGTGTTGAAGTTGGGCGGAAAAATGGAGATTTAATTATGCGGGGCTAAATTAACAACGTGTAATGAATTCATCGAGAAATTTTTTGCAGGGTTTAAAAATATAACAATGAAATATTGGGTTAATAGTGGACCGGGTGAATATGTGGAAGTACACAAGTGAGGTTCCAAAGTTAATTTTGTAAACAAACTCTAAATTCCTCATACTTCGAATTTTCCATTCCAAATACGTTATGAACATGAATTTTGTTGGAAATTCCATGCAAAAACTGAATCCTCATTACTCGATTTATTTATCATTTTATTATTTTATTTAGGTAGAGATTAAGTTAGAAATAAAGTAATTTAAACATTTGCTTGACATATGTTTCGAACAGAAGAGGTAAATCCTTACCCTGTTTTATGACCTTAAACGCCTGGGTCATTCAGAGGAAATTCATTCCATGCTCTAGGTACTGTTCAAGTACTTATATAAATATGTCTACGACAAAAGATTGGGTCTCAGTCTTAGATAGAGTTTCAAAAGTAGAGAACGCTCTCTCAACAGTAATATTTTGTTTTGAATAAACATTCATAGTTTGAAGTTAATTCATTGTGTTAACAAATCATTCACAGCATCAATCCCATAACTTCCTACAAATTTGATATGAGCAATGTAAATATTTACTTTGTTGTCAAGTAGTTATGTACATATAAATTGTCTGAATGTTGAATGTTGCATTTAAATAATTCGAGAGGTATAAATGGCGTTCTAAGTTAGAAATATTTTTGTTATTTATTTTTATCATCATGTATATTTCATTGATAAATTACAGATCGATTTCCAAGAAGTATTTTATAAAAACCATATTTACCAACTCTTTAATAGTCGAATATCAACTGGAATGATTGTATATTATTTTGCAAAGGTAATTATTAGTTATAGAAACTTTACAGAGGTTTTGTTATTTGATAATCGGACATTTCAATTATCGGAATTGGATCACAATTATTATACAAAAAAATTTGATTCGAAATCTGCACTGAACTTTTTCTTGTTCAATTATATCTAAAGAGGGATCATATTGAGTTTCAGTCTGTTCACTCTTTTTACAGCGTTGTGGAAATAATGATCAATTGATCCCTGTAGAATTTTTTTACGTCAACTAATTCAAAGACCATAATGACCAGTAGTTGTCAGAGGTTTTATTTCTTGATTGTTTCCTGACTGTTCTTGTTCTAATTGGAAAATTCTTTGTGATATATCAATCTGGACATCGACAATGCGTAAATTGAGATTGATGAAGTGTTCAAGCATTTGGTCCCAACTGTCACACAATGGTGTAATCAGAACATAAACAAAACTAGCATAATGTCAAATATGAATGAAAACTAAAAAATTTTCTGCTACACATTCCAATGTCAACAATTCACAGCGTTTTTACTCACACATTTTTTTCA
The DNA here is from genome assembly GCA_018881525.1 of Meteorus sp. PSUC_FEM 10030008. Lineage (NCBI taxonomy): Eukaryota > Metazoa > Arthropoda > Insecta > Hymenoptera > Braconidae > Meteorus > Meteorus sp. PSUC_FEM 10030008. The sequence goes on along the minus strand of JABMBR010008761.1, from coordinate 30,350 downwards.
TCGTTCGTGATGTTTTTTCTCGCGATGTTTTTCTTTTTTCACGTCATCCAACATTTCTCTTTTCTCGGTGTATTCTCAAAACATTGTGGGTCACGTCGCACTCTCAATGCCATGGCCGTAGTCACTGCGGTCGTTAAATCCTCACGTTGCCAACGCACAATATAAAGCCACAATTTTTTATTCATTTTTTATTTCTTTTTCATCCTCGCGCCATCATTCCAACGATGAGCTGCGGATAGCTTAGTCTAAAGCACAAAAGCGTTACAGGGCGACGGGCCATTTGTTTATTTCTTTGGTTTTTATTTTTTTTCCACTTCTCGCACCATGTGTGTCCAAGTTTGCTAGAAAAAGACGATTCAGCTGGAAATCTAAATGAAAAAAGTTTTATGAAACCTCAATTCAACATTGTGTTTTGTGAGAATGAACATTTTCACTTTGATAAATGAGAGAATTCATTGATCCGACAAAACGTTACTTTTCGCACTTACTGATATGAAAACCTAAAATTATTTGTAAAAAAAAACTGAATCAAAAATCGATCCAAACCCATCCCGTCATTCAGTAAAAAAAATTGTGGTTTGAAAAATTTTTTCAAGATATTGACAAAGTAGGAGCTGACAAAAGTCCCAGAATGGAGATTTAGTTTGCTTCCATTATTTGCCTAACTTCTCAAGAGACATGAAATTTATATAGTGATTTCATAAGCCATCAGTGCACTCAGAAACTCTCTTTGAAAATGCAGTCGCCTGATCATAAAAAATATATTTCTCTGACAGATAAAAAAGAGAAACGTCGCCTTTCAGCACCAGACGAAGATTCTTCCGATGTCATATACGAAACTGCACTGGAATCAACTCGCGTTATATAAACAGAGAATTTCCACGATAATGTTCTCCGTGCGTTCTCATCTGCTTCTTGTCCGCATCTGAACAGTAAATAAATTTCGGCGACAAAATAAAAATTGCTGTTGCATTTGTACCAATTAAAAATTTGTAACATGCAACGATATTTCATTCTAGATAGATTATGACGTCCATGTACGAAATTCTCATTATTCATATGCCACGTTTCTCCATTTTAATAAACAAAAGTTTCATTCGAATTCTGTTGTAGCTATAAGGTGGATGCGCGTGAACTTTGTTTGTCGTACACACCTCTTACACAATTATTAATTATTGAATCCATAGTAACAAGACCCAACAATTATTAAATAGATATAGATCTTAGCATAACTAGTCCTTAGTTTCTCGGACAATTTACGAGCAGAATTTCTCGTTTCCCTTGTGTAAGGCTTCGAATGTAAATCGATGTTCGACGAAACTCAGCGGACCGGCCCAAGTACTCTCTGGGGAAACGCTCTCAATGCTATTGGTTGATTGTGGTATATAGAGCTTACATAATATGCGAAGGATGTAAACGACGCTTACTAAAGCTCAATGAGTTGGCAACCAATAATAAATTTATTTCTCACTTTCTCAGCATGTTTTACTTGTGAAATATTATCGTTTCGAAATCATATGTGAAAATTGTGTGAAATGTTATTATTTATTCATCGGTTCATGGTAAATTCTATTACAGAACCCTGTGAGAAGACTTACTGTGCATGGGGTGCGGTCTGTGTCGTCTCAGAAGCAGGTCGAGCTGTCTGCCAGTGTCCCACCAACTGTCCAAAGACTCCCGATCCTGTTTGTGGCTCGGACGATGTTACATACACAAACCACTGTCAGCTGCGACAAGCAAGTTGCCGCGATCGAAAGAATACACGAGTGAAATACAAGGGTGTTTGTGGTGAGTACTATGTATAGATAATTACGTCACGTTACTTTTTCATTTTTTATAGGGGATTAAACAGTTTTTATTCTTAAATCCGTGGAATCCAAGTTGCTATCGTTGAATGGATTTTTGTATTTTTCCTTCATCTATTTGTATTCATCAATTGTGTATTGCAATATTTCATGGGGATTTTAAAGATCGTGAAGAGTCAAAAGCTGAAAAATTGCTCTTTTGCTTGAAGAAAATGTTGAATTTGTGGAGCTTGACAACAAGTTTTACGCAGTTCTTCACAAGATATGGGAAATATTTTTCATCCAAAAATCAAAGTGCGATTGGAAATGATATTCACTTTTTCCTGATTTTTATCATCAGAATGGATCACGATAAGACTATTGTTGGATGCTCAGCTTAGATTCTCCAATAATTTGATTGACGAACAAAAAATTTCGCCTTTGATAGAATTCTGAAAATTCTGTAAGTAACATATTGAAGAAGAAGACAAATGGAAGGTATACTTATGATCAAATGTCTATAGAGTCATAAGACGTCACCCATAGCTTTCAAGTGATGAAAAAAAAGTAGAAAATCAAGCAAAAAAACATAAATTTAATTTTTGCTTCGTTGAAATATCATTCACTGAAAGCATAAAATAGAAAATCCGCGATATCCCCATAGCGTCGTATAAAATACTTGGTAGTTGTTATGCGTTACAAGTAGTAGTTGCATACATACATGAGGATCAATCCAGTGAATGGCCTGATCTTCCTCATGGGAAATATATATGTGTACGTCCGGTAAACATATGTGTATTGTAAGGGGAAAATAACAACTGCACAGCTATACGAACTCTTACATGACCGAGGCACGACGCATCGTGGGTCATAAACGATAACGACTAAATTTTACGACTTCCACTGCCACCTTGAAACTGTACACGATAACACACAGTTAAATACAAACTCGTACTATTTCACCACCTGCACAACTATGGTTCAATAATGTTGAACGTCATTTTTTTTTTTTTCGTGGAAAGATGATGGAGAAAAATAATTAATGAATATAAAAGAATTTGAAGTTTCGAGCTATTTTTTTTTCTTTCGGAGAAATATTTGATGATTGTGTAATTTGATGTATCTATTGGTCTGGTTGCGTGGTGGATTTTTGTGTAGTAATTTCATTGTATGAATGGTGGTGAAACGAATTATAAGGAGGGTGAATGATTGAATGGCAGTTGGTGTGAAAAACTCTTGTGAAGAAGAATTTCTTCGTAATCTTGGCAAAAAAATTATTCTTCGAGAAATAATGTCAATATTAATAATAACGAGAAAGATATTGTAATGGAAGAAATGAAAATAATTGAAGAGAATGAAGATGTGAAATGTTCTTCATCGAGTTGACTTCAGTTGGCTCTTGTAAAGGAGTCCAATCAAATTTTCGAGGGGGATTTTCTACTCTACTTCTTCAGTTAGTTCGCCTCTCTTTTTCCTTATCAATAATCCCATATTTTTATAATCCCAAAGATGGGGTGAGTATTCAATTAATCGAACATGACAACTCTCATCTCGATAATATAAACTTTTGTAATTGAAAACTTTTTTATTATGTTTCCAGATCATTATATTGATCTTGAACGGTAGGTTTTTTCGATATTAAGAAAGAAATGGTTGACAGCTTGAGTTATTTCATCTCAAAGTCATGAGAATCACAAAACCGATTGTGGATGACACGAGTAATACGGAAACAGCATATCAATTTTTTTTTGCAATTTCATTACTTTTATCATAAAAGTTTCCACGAAAAATCCGAGTGAATTTCGCTCGTATAAAATTCTCAAATGTGTGATAAAACACCTACAAACTACGAAATACGTGAAGACAACATAAATTCACAAAACATCAACATAATTTTTGCACAATACATCCATCCACTTATTCTTATAAATATTGATCAATAAAAAATTTTATATTTCAGTTCGTATTTTTTATTGTATACGTTCTATGATTACACAGTACTGAGAATCGACAATGCAACTCTGCCAAATCTCGTTTTATTTCTATTCGTGATGTATTATTGCTAGCAAGATGAAAAATCTTGATAAAAATGAAATGACAAAGTGCCGCGGATGTGCGACGTGTCTCGCGAAAAACGTGCGCCGAATGCTTGAAAGTTGTGTCTCAATAAAATGTCAACGAATAAGCAAAAAATATGTTGGTATATATATGTGTATATGTATAAATATGTTGGGTTGTAGGAGGAGTGAACCAGATGCATGGAAAGGGGGATGAAAGCATGAAAAAATATCGTGGTCTCGATGTTTTACGCTGGAAGAAAAAAAAATTTCCTAACCGTTTTATGTATCACAGAAGACACCATTTTATTGTTACGATCGATATGCGAATGTATACAACGTTCATGCATAATGTTCCGCATACATTATAATGAGATTGTAGTACTTACATCCGATAAAAACAGTAAAATGTTTATATAAAAAATTCTGTATTCACATATTGGTATTGTAAATTATGAAAATTTGTGAGACACGATCAATGCAATAATACGAAACAGAATTACATCTATCAATTCACCATCTTCCTTGCTGTAATGATCCTGAGAATTGAACCTGCAGATGCTGTAATAGTCACAGCTCTCATTCCATTTTCGTTAAATAAAATCATGAAAAAGATTCCTCATATTTTTCTCTTCATGAAATCTTTCCTCCGACATTGTTATTCTATTATGGACTCCAACTAATAAAAACGTAATTCAATTGAATGTTCTCTCGGGTATCCTGAACAAATATAAAAATATTCATTGTTTAGAATGGAAGGATTAAAATAAATAAATGTCGGACAAAAAAATCAAACCGCATTTATTTCTCCACTTCTCTTCGTTTACATCCATCACCGGATTCTTACGTTTATTATTGATCCATCTGTTCAATTATTTACTCAGAATTTGTTAATCAGGAATAGATTCAGGATTTATAAAGCAAATAATCCTCGTTTTAACGAGCTAGTCAGAAATCTCATGATCCGATTAACTCTGAATTATATCATGGTCAATAAACTCTTCAGCCAACTCTTGTTTTTCACCTTATTTATACATCTTAGCCTCTTGTTATTTATTAATTCCAACAGAAACATAAATTACCGCCTAATATTTAAATACTTCAAAGCCATGCATATTTGAAGTTTATAAAGCTGGTGTAAATTTTATTGCTGCGATATATGAATTAACCAATGCACGATACGAGCCATGAGATTTGCCACGAAAGAGCTGCACCTCTAAACCACGTTTCTTGTATGCCTTGGGAAATTCCGAAATGCATCTTTTATTCAACGAGTGGGCGGAACGTCCGGTACATATATATATCTACATATATATCTGTATTCATATATGGGTGGGTCGACGGAGCGAAACTGGTGGTTAGCAACCTGATGTCATTTATCACTCATGAAACCAACAGACGTGCCACTATACACGTAAACTAATTAAACGATCATGTCATTTAGTGCGAAATTGCCTGAAGTACATACACACCTACATCGAGTCTTTTTCTTTGTGGTGTCTTTCAACGGTAATATGGAAGAAAAAAAAAGAATTATTTGATGTTGTATGGGTTTCTCACTTTGACACTTCCTCATTGTCAAATGATTCCACTGGGAATTTTATAGTGAATATGTTTTCATGGAGTTGATGAAACTTCTGAGCACGTATATGCTTGTTTATGTGCTTGGGAGAAAAAGTAGTGAACATGAATCAATAAATGTCTTTTTGAAAATTGTTTGAGAATATTTGAGAACGGTTCTCAACATATTTTTCGTTTATTGATAGGAGTTCAGAATGTCGTTGGAAGATCTTGTTCATTACTACTGACTAAGCTGCTTATTTCATGCATATTGGTTGAAATTAGTTGGTTTTCATCTTAGCTGATTTGTGAGGTATTGACTCAGTTTTAAAATTTGAGGTGTAAGAGTGATAGAAATATGAATTCTTTGCATAATTCGAGTTTTCATGAAATATTCTTCATTAGAAGTCGATATTTTGTAACGATTCGGGTGACCACTTTCACTGATTCACAATTTTAACAAAACTTATTATAACTTGGAATGAATAAACCATCGTTGGTCAGTCGATTAACTATGATGAATGTTTAACTGAGCACAAAGTTTTTACCTCCCGATGAATTTGTGATGCGTTGACATGATACATAAAATATGAACATACTCGTTCGATGTTCGATGAATTAATTTTTTATTAGAAACTTCCGTTTCGAAGACTTCCCCAATCTGAACATTTGGATTCTTGATTATTATCTCAATCGAAGTTTCGTTCTTGGATGGACCAGGTAATGTTAATGAATCCTTTGTTGAACTTATAAACCTGCTTAGAATTGATTCCATGAATGTCAGTCTTAGAAAATGGCCTTTTCCACAAAATTCAAAACTTTCTCTATCTTTCAACAAAACAGCGATTCAATTTGTCGTATCTCCTTCAATTCAAGAATCATTGTGACGTTCACAAATCGAGCTCAAATCTGATTGCAGTACGCATCAATAAACAGGAATGAGCTCTGTAATTAACCGCAGGATTGAAATGGGAGATAATTGATTAATAATCAACACAACATCATCATACGACAAGAACATTCCTCAATATTTATTCTGTCGTCATCACCAAACTCAATATTATCACAAAAAAAAGGGAGTAAAATAAAATAAATAAAAGAAAAAAAATAGAATATGAAACATTTATCACAATTAAATTTGTGATAATAAATAAAGGGAAAATTGTTCAGTTGCAGTGATGTCACAGTAGTCTTTTGAAAAGCGCGAACACATATATCTACTACTTCCTACCAATTACTACCCTGGCGTACATACAATATAAACACCCATCAATGTGATGTATATACATACTATTGACAAAGAAATGTGTATGTACACATGAACATATATTGTGAGTACAAACAATTCACATTGTCGATTTTGGTCGTCGTCCAATAAGAAGAATAATACCAGTGGATGGCGCGTAACGTAACAAAACCAATACACAATGCCGATTTCAATCGACCCTGGTCACCTAATGGCTGAACGTTTGTGCGAAGCACAAACTCACATCGACACCAGACAATATATCGTTTTGCATTCGTATATACATTCTACAAACTCTAGAATCCAAAATTCTCTGTCGTTTACCTCAAAAACACAACGTTCCAATTAAATCCACAACGTATATGTATAAATTGCAATACACGATATAAACATATTGAATATGTGCGGACTATTCAAGTGAATATAATTGAGTAAATTTATTCACAACACGAATCATTAAGAGCACACCACTGTGAGAATTTCAAAAGAATATTTGATTTATTATTGCCGGCTGCGATCCTACCCTCAAGAATATTTGCTATCGGTAGAAGTTCAGAATTTCGATTGATAATGGAAATCAAAAGTTCAAAACATAAATTTTGGTTACGAATTCTTTAATAATCCATGGATTGTGATTTTGTTTGATAATTGATATGATGGATTGGAGGATAGTCTCATGTATTCATAAGGACTCGAAATTGGCTGTATTGAAAGATTTTTGTTTCATGATTCAAGCCTTACGTTTAACTTTGAAGTAGATTTCCATCAGTGGAGCTTATGCTATTTATTGAAAAAAATATTGAGAGAAGACTTTGCAAATAGAAAAATCGCTGCTGCCCCAATTCAAAGATCAATTTTTTTGTTTTCATTATTTATTCATAGAAAACTGAGTGGCGTCGCATTTTATATTATATGACGAGCTCGGAAATTCAGACAGTTCGCATATTTTCGCAGCTTCTATAATTTTATTTCAGTCAATTATAGAAAGCTGAATTCAAGCTAATATAAAGCATCGGTGTGTATTTGATAATTCATGAATACGTTGATCATTAAATATTTCGTAGACTCAGACTAATTTTCTCCGAATAAAGGATTCAGAAATTAAAAAATAAGCGATGAGTTGTAACCGAACTAGAGTAGCTGCTGCAAATTAGATGAAAAATCGAAGAATCAATAACAGCAGAGAATGTTGAATGTCTGTCAGCAAGAGGGGTAACACGAATTCGAAATTGTCACTTGACAAACTTCAAAATCCATGTTTGGTTGTTGTATGTAACACCTCTGTGAAATGTACCACTACATTAAATGGGCAAATGTTTGATAAACATAGCGTAGACAATGTGCACAAAGGATGTGTATGAGTGGATGATAGCGGTGCTGTGGTGTAATGCGAAACATATAATAATTCCATCCATGCGTAGGTTCTTACCCAGTCGTACGTGACTTTCATTTCTCCTCCAGTTCACCATTCTCTCATTTATCTCTTATTCTTCTGCCATATGTCCCATACGACTTTGTCTCTGCACATCCACGCTTAAATTATTATCCAAGCAAACAATACGGTACGGGGGTAGCCAAGCGTGTAAAAGCAGCCCCATGGATCTTCCCTAGCGATTTCACAAATGCTTTTCCTCCTCTCATATATTCATGGACGTTTCACGTTTCTCTCTCATTTACGGATGAGATTTACAGCAAGCTTAATGCTCTCAAATATTACTGCACTTGGATTAGTTAACTTATTGTAATTATTTTGTATTATTTTCATACATTGTGCGGAAGTTGCTCTACAGGAAATTGTTATTTTTATTTTCCTTCAGTCATAATGCCGGACATAAAATGAGAGAGAAATGAAAAATATAATTAACTAAATTTTCATTTTATCAGTTTGAACTTTTTTTTATGCATGAAAAATCTCATGAGAGGGTCCAAACTTTTTCTTGTCACCTCGCGTTTGCCATTTTATACAACGACGTGTATACAAATACATGTGTGAGATGGATAAAAACATTTTTAGAAAATTCATGACGGAATGTATTTCGTTATATACTTCGTCTTCCAAGAGAATACATTTTCTCTCATATATTTTCATATTACGAAATTAGAGAATCCATCAATGGATGCACTCAGACTTCGAATCATCCGATTACGACCACTTATAAATTTTCCGGTCATTTCGCGGAAATTTTCGTGGCAACGATTTAGAAACGTGTTTTATGAATAAAATTCCAAATCGTGATTCTTGAGGCTTGTTATATCCATTTAATGGTAAAGTTTGCGGACAATAATTATCCAATTTTACAATTAATGGAAAAATCTTTCCAGCATAAAAAATGAATAATATGAACCTCTTTGTTTTATTAGGTGGAGAAATAGTTCGATATTTGTTACGGGAATGTACACTGAAATAAAGTGATTTTTGTGAGCCTATACGTTGAGTATATCACTTAGATTGGATTTCCGAATGAACGCATCATGTAACATGTAATGGTGTCAGTGAAAGAGTAAAAAGAGTTGAGCTCGCTCTTGACAGTGGATGCCATGATATCGGAAATATAAATCCAGTCTCACCATATATATCAGTTGAAGTTCGGATATGGGCAAATCGAAAATTTCACCAGCAATAATTCAACTAGCAGAATGGAGACGTCGATTAAACATGACGTGACGTAGAATTGCTTACAGCCCTGCTGTAAAATGAATTTTGATACGATAAAAACTTTATGCTGCATCATCTTTTAATAATATTATCGAATAATTTTTTCCTTTATGTAGCAAATTTAGAATTATTGAAGATGAATTGAATAATTTTTCCTTAGAGCCTGCATCCCCATTTCGTTATTAAAATTGAATATGATTGAATCATCATCGTGTTGTATCAGTCAAAGGCATATTTAAATTGGAACTTTTCATAAGGGAAATTACAATTTTCCATCACAAAGTAACCGAGGTAGAAAAAGTACGAGAGATCTCTTCAATGAGGTTAAATTGCAAAAGCAATATCTGGGTTGGATATAATACAAAACTTCATTAATTTCAATAATGAAAGAGGATAGTTCTATGCTGTGAACTCGAGATACAAAAGATAACGATGCAACACCTTTCATTAATTTTATTTGTTCATCAGAGTGAAACGTGATTACAAGAATGCAACAAGTTGCGATTAGAAGGATTTGCAGAGAATAATTCATTATCCAACTGATAAATTGGATTATTTTTAGAATAAAATTTATCATCAAATATTCGTACAATATATAAGTCATCACAGTAAGGAGTATCGAATCTGATCTTAGTTGGTAAATTGAGCATATTTAATTCACAATTATTTCAGGCTCCCAATTTCTTTTGAAACAGTGAAATTCAATTCTGAAATTTTCTTATTAGAAATTAAGAAAGTTCAATATTATCAATTAAACTTTAATGGAAGATGGAGAATCCATAATGGAAGCTCTCCTAAATTTCTCATTCGTGTTTAATTTTCAAATAATTCAATATAGGGTTGAACTCTTAAAATATTCACACGAACCCCCGGCATTATATTTTCTATCACATAAATATTTGATTCGTATATAAAACGATATTCTCGATGTAATAGGAGATTGAATATCAAAAAATGAAAATTTCTATCGACCCTGTATCATCATTACCTACAGAATATGCTTTGCGTTCAGTGATTCTTGTCATTCGTATTTTATTTCCGGATCGAGTGACCTCCATACGAAATTCGTTTTCAATCGCAGTACGGATATATTTATTGGACGCACTTGCACCTAGAGGTCCAATTTCATTCGTTATTCTACGTAAAACGTATTTCATTTCTTTTTTGTTTTGTTTTCATGTTTCAACTTTGTTTTTATTTATTTTTTTTTTTTTTCGTCACAGCAGCGAGTTAATTAACTCCTATGTTTTCATCGTTGTTAGTTAATCTGTTTCGGTGAATCCATTTCAATGACCGACGTATTTTGATACTGGACCACTCATTTATTCGGGTCACTTACGATTGTTATTGACGATTCGATGAGAATAAAAGTGACCCTTCACAATTGTTCATAGAGAATCATTTAATGCGAAATTCATTTCAATTCGAAGAACATTAATTGAGTATGATTTCTGTTTAGAATAAATGAGACTATTACATGGTATACATATTTTATAAATCGACTGTTGAATGTTGAACGCAAGTTTTGTTATGTAATCTAATCGAAATAATCCAATCTCAAGTTAACTGAAATCGGAGGCAGGTGAAAAAAAATAAAAGAATAGGCAGTCTGTAACTAATTCAAGTGATCGTGAACTGATTTAGCAGAGCTCCAAATGCCCCTAACTACCACTTCTGGTCTATCTAATAAAACTAAGAGGGCGAGGGGTGCGTGACAATGAAGACTTGGGGTATTATCCGAGAACGTCGAGAACGTAATTAATTTCATCAAAGGCTATGTGGCTATATCCCATCAATGCCATAGTTCGTTACACTCAAACGCACAAAAGAGTAAAAGTTTGAATCAAAAGATGAAGTTTTTGGCTGCTGGTTAATGATAAATTATCCAATTAAGGAGAAAGCAGCTCTGGCAATTCGCTAGAAATTCACGAATTCCTCATAAAAATGGTACTTTCCTTCCTCTTTAGAATATCATGGTGGAGTTCAACATACATGATGATCAAAAGGAAGTTATGCCAATAGCGTCCGTCAAATCCTCACGAGGAAAATATTTTCCGACCGAAAAAACATTAGACAGTTGCATTGAGAATGTAAACCTGAGTGAGAATCATTCACAAAGCAAATATTTTCCTAAATTCCTCTTAAGCCGCATCGTAAATTAATGAGAATCGAAGTATCAGATGATTTTCTTCATCGCATATTTCGTTTTTTTGAATGAAGATCCACTATTGATCGTACTCCATAGCAACTTTGAGACTTTAGTGGAGATAAATAATTACGTTATTTGAATAAGAAAATTTGAAAGAGTTGCTATCGAGTCAATAGAACGAGTCTTGAATATATTGCAATTGTAGAACACATCAACCATCCACTGAAAGACCCGGAAGATGATCATCAGGCATTTTGTTCACGCGACGTAGAGTCACGCAAACTTCTACTTACGTACGTGTATCCATACATATTTAAATATATATATGTATATGTGTTATTGTTCTTCACTAAGTACTTATCGTCGTTCACAATGAAGTCCATTTCCATTTAGAAATCCATCGCTTTAGTCTCGTTTATTCGAATTCGGATCCAAAATTCTTATCATACTCTTATACAATGTTTTTATGTGATTATCCAATTTTTGTTGTCGTCATTTCTGTATTGCCTATAGAATTTTTTTCTTCTTTCTATCAAGAATTGTATTTTTTCCAAGGGTTGGTACTGAATGAGAGAATAAGAGAACTAAAACCCTTCCTGAATCCAATCAATTTTTTTTGGTGCAATCTAAATATTTCTCTGACAATGGTCCTGCCCTTTTAAATCTTCATCATCTGGATTGAGACCTGACTCAAATTTTGAAATTGCACATGTTCCAATTTTTGTTGATTTCAAAATGTGCCAGCAAGAGATAAGAAATTGATTTCCATTATCAAAACAGGAAGCTCCTCTACTTTGACCGGGTATATTGTTACATAAAATACTACGTTGCCATGTAAATCGTCACTATTCATTTAGTTTTCGTGCACAATTTTCTCGTTTATTGATATACATGAACAAGCGGGTGTATGAATGCAGACGTTGCGTATTTATTCTAACAGGAAAAAACGACATACAAAATCCGGGTGGGAAAAATCATCCAATTCAAATGTAGATCACGTATTTTACGATTGATTGTTTGTATAGGAACTCGCGTCAATTGAAAAAAATTTATTTATTTATACATACGAGGATTCGTACTATACGGAAACATGAAATAATGTGCGCGTATTTACTTGTATAATTTTTTCGTTCTGAATCCGTTAAATCTGTCGTTAGAAATAAAATTAACTTGAACTATAGTCACCAGAGCTTCGGATTTAAATTGAGGATAGGGACGAAAGTAAGGAAATATATCTGGAAAATGTCAGAAACGTATGTAAATTTTAGAGGTTAAGCTTACTGTTCTTATCAAAAAAGAAGTCGTTTCATAGAATTTCCTCAAGTCCAGCATCATATGCGATCCATGACCAACCCACAAATATTTCATTCACAATTCTTCACATACCAGAACGCTTTTCCCATGTGTAACTATGAAATTTTTATCGCAAACTCAGAAAACCATAAATGAGTTATCATCAAACCGTCATTAATTTTTCATTATGTCAACCACCATGAAAAATATGAAAGTGAAGAGTATTTTGTGATCGTTTCCTCTCTTTTTCACTCTACTATTCATATTAAATCGCAGCTTTCATTCTGTAGTTGAAGTCGTAAAAATTCGAAGAAAATTGTGGGTGCCAAGTAAAAAATAGCTTCGAGTTAGGAAATAAAATATACGAAACTTAATATTTCACGTTATCGGTCGTATCCAACAGTAGGATGTCGATATTAGCCGGATCTCAGTTGGTTTTGGCGCCAGTCACTTCCATAGTAGTCCGCAAGAAGGGAAAATGAATAACGCCCTACGGAAATTTTCGACAAATTTTACTACCAACGTCTTAATCCATTCTTCCAAGGAAGTTTCAATAAGGGACTGTGAGTTATGTCTCTCCGTAACGACTTTTTCTTTCCGATTTTTTTCTCCCTACTTCTCTTCTCACCACTATGACTACCACCACCACAACTTCTACTACTACCACGGCTACTTCTCTTTTTCTTCACGTTTTCTCTTTATTCTCAAACTTTCTTTACCCCTTCGTGCTGTATGCCAACTCATACACCATCAGCTACATATACACCAGTCCAAACTTACTTTCTCTCAATTCTGTACTCGTTGCTAATCCTGAGAAATAGCCTGAACATTTTTCATGGAACTCAAAGTTAGCACGCTCACGGCAATTTTGGGCGCGACTTTGTACACAGGCATTACCAAGTATTATTATATAGTAAGAATGAGGGTGAGACAGACCTCTTAAGGGAATTGAACGGTTACGAGTCGTTTCTTATGATATTTTCGTTGTTGGTGAATTTTCAATTGCCTTTACGATTGCACAAGAAGAATAAAAAGGTTATTTTATTGAGGTAGATTATTTAATTTACCATTATAACTTTCTATTCAAAATGGAAAATCTCTTGATGAACACTTGAAACGATTATATCAACTTGGTATAACATGATCCAAATTGACAACAGAAATTCAATTTACTTCTGTAAAATATTGAATTTTCAAATATTTTTCGAGATTTATAAATGAAAAATGTTGAATTTTGGCTGTTCATACGCTGTAATGTGGTGAAGTATGAGGGGAGTATGAAAATGTATATCATCGTCAGACGCGACCCTCTTTTTATTTCAATAATGCGAGAGATAGTCCCATAAAAAAACCAATCGCTCACAAAAATTTTCAACCAATGTTTAATATTGAAGTCATGAAGAAACTCCAAGATCAATCTTCGGTAGTCCAAACTGAATCCGAAAATAATCTTAATTTTGTAATAGAAGAGGGGTAAGAACTGAGAACAATTCTGAATGCATGAGCAGTTACCTCAAGATCACGGATGCAATTTTTCTTGCATTAAAATTCAAGCGATTCGTAATTGACTAAATATTTCTCACAATGTACCACACTGCTGAGAATATTCCACTCATATTTACAAATATGTAGTTTATTTCCATTATTTATTCCCAAATTAAATTTTATAATTTGAACAAACCCAAATACTGGACGTTCACAATACAAAAGCCGACATAATGGGATAAAACCGCAATATACAAAGATAAAATTGAAAGCTTTACACGAAAAAAATATTATAATCGTCCACATGAAATTATTCATTTGAATGAAATTATTCTCCGAATTGGATTTCTATCGCAACATTTGTTCAATTTAATGACCATTTTGTTATCAAAAGTATACAGAACGTTCGCATAACACAATAGCCATGGACAAAAATTGAACTAACAAATTCAGTTCAAATACATACGACTCACAAACATTGAACGTGTACACATCTCAACAGTTGGATTGCATCATAAATCCCAATATCATTCCATAAACGTCAGTACACACAGTCATCTGTGAAGTTGCGAGAATTCATCTTGAAAACGAATTAGATTCATCTTAGTGGCATTTGAGTAAACATGAATATCTGAAGTCATGACAAAAATGACAGAAATTTTATTATTTTATCCCATAATGTCATCCATGCGAATAATATTCTCATCTTCCTCTTTTTTTTTCTATTCTGTCGTCTCATTTTCACGCCCAGTTGTGAAATTTTATTATCGTGCAGTAACAAGTATATCTTTCACTCACTTCCTTTTTCTATTTCATTTCTCTTACGATTGTTATCATCATTATACTATTATTTGCTGGTTTTTTTTTGCTCGTTCCAAATGCAGCCAACTTCGTGCGTGCAATTTGCACTAGCAACATATATAGGTGTATCAAGGGCGCAAAACTGCGGGTCACACAGTTGCCACAGAGTTTCTCCAATTACGACAAAGTTCGCTAGAAATATTTTTTTATTTTTTTTTATTCACTATTCTCCACAGTTTCTAGCTTTTTTCCTTTTTTTTTTACATTTCCACACTCCGCCACAAGCAATACAGCGTCGCTATTGCGCCGTCCGAACGGGGGATGAACAGAAAAAAAAACATCAAGGACGCGTTCGCATATGTACAGTAGGGGATGAAAAAGAAATGAAAATAAAATAAATTATTAGAGGGAAAACCAGGTATATTACCAATGACATCTATTAAAACATTTGTCATAGACACGAATATTAGCACTGCAACTGATTCTTTTACGTGGTTCACTTATTAGTAGTAGTCTACCATTTATTCATAAATATTTCTTCGACTACAATCGTTGTACTGATCAAAAATTAAAAAAACTCATGCAACCACTTTTCTGTAATGAATATATTTTTTTCATGGGATGCAGACTGGTGCAGTGGATAAAATACATAAAATAAACCCGACTTATTTGGTAAACCAGAAGGGAAGAATATTATCACTGGAAATGTACCCTTGTAATTTCGTTCTCGGAGGATTTGCTATAAACAATAAATAAATTATCAGGAAATATTCCAGTTGAGAGGAAAATTCTGTGTTTTTATGTCATTATATGAATAAAAAATTATGTTACAAAAGTGCAATTTGCTGAAGTTCCCAAATGAATTGGAACAGTTTCATCATTGACTATTCAATTATGGGAATTAATTTCATTCCAAAACTAATCAATATATTCAGTATTATCGCGATTGAATATTAATTGGAAACAAAAATTTCCTCATTTCCTGACGAAGAGTAAGCACTCTGACTGATTTCCCAATAGATTTTTCATTATTTATCAATCACTGAAGACATTCACAATGCACATTTTTATTCTGGACTGAATTATTCGTGAAATAATCGGAATACGGGTGAATTAAACGCACTCAGATTATTTTATAACGATGATACAACGTAGAAAACTTTATCAGAAAAGAAAGAGTAATAGCATGATTGGGAGACGCGGTATGTGTAAATGTTTGTATCAATTGTTCAATTAGAACAACCGATGCAGCTGTTAGTCCATGGCATCGATTGCCGATTAATTCAGAGTGATGATAATAGGATGGATGGCCATATAGCACTGCATATACATTGATAGGGAAGTGATTTGTCTATCAGCTTGATATTGAGTTGCTTCACCAAGGGCCAATAGTCTTGATGTGTGTTTGCATTGAATGAGCGATTAGTCATCCAGTTGGAATGTTCCTCAGTTGGAATGAGACATGCCAAAGCATTGATGGAGAATTGATGCAAGGATATGCACAGACATACAGAGATGTTGGTGCATAATTTGTACGTAGTAACCAATTTGGAATAACGATCTGTTTAATTCTGTTTGCTGTAAACATGATCATAAACTACGTAGTCAGATGTATTAATAATATGTGATGCCAAGTTTGGAAAATGTTCAGTTACCAGACACTGCCGTCCTTGATTATCCGAGGATTAGAATTATTTGGTTGGACTGATTGTCATGAAATTCATTTTTCCATACTTGATGATGATAATCTGTAATGACTGAATGTTGTTTGATGGGAAGCTGCAGAGTACAGAACAGGAAACGTCAAACTAGAACGTTTGAATTTGGTTACGATGATTTTCTTGGTCATCCTAGATCATTGTGAAAATTCGAGACTGCAAAAAGGTTCAGGATAAAATGATGATACAAATTGTGACGTATAATCTTGGAAGATAATATGAAGATGCGTTTCGTAGGTGGAGAAATTAAACTAAGCAAAAAAAGAATGCTGGAATGGAACCGAGTCAAGAAAAATGAAAAGCAGAGAATGTGTTTCGTGCTTGTCGTAGCAATGGATGCGGTTGAATAAATTCTCTTTCTTGCATTAATTGACTTTAATTATGACGAACACGAAAGCAGCTTTTCATACCTAGTGAAAGAGTGAGAAGCTTGATGCTACCCGTTGAGCTTGAGTAATTGTTGAACGTGATATAGCGTATTGTTATAACGTAAGTCAGAGAAGTACTTTCATATTAAAATCAAGCAACGAAGCGGAAATAGAAAACGAGGAAAATTAATCATTCCGGAATAAACCGAGTGAAGATTCCAAAGCGATTATTATTCATCCGATTTCCAATAGTTATTTCACTTTCATCTGCTTTTATTGTTGATAATTGTTGGGTTTCTAATTTTTTTTCCTCAAACGAACTGTCCATTTTCTTCTTCTCCAGTGACGCGCTTTTATTCAAGTACAGTTTTTGTATCAGCCGACTCGTTCAAGAAGTTTTTAGTCTTTATGCAACACAAATATACACAATCATAGACACAAATACACGAACGTGCACGTTGAGACTTGAGAAGAGGCTCACACGAAACTCTAACTTGGAATCGACTGACGCAAAAAACTACTCTTCCCCATAAAACTACCAGCACTTTTTCTTCACTCGAGGTTTTTATTTCATTTCTCGTCGTTGTTTTCTACCGTCTATCCTGCACCTTCTCTTCTGTCCTTCCGGTTTTTATTATTATTTTTTTTTTGTTCGAACTGACGCATAGTTGGTCGAACCATGCACGAGTCTTTCCACGTTACTTGGGTTACTATTAACTCAGAAACTAATTATCGACGAAGCGTGAGGTAGTTTTTGCACCTCGTGCACTATGGGATGTCATTATCTGATAATGGTTTGCGTTATTTGCATTGAGAATACAAAACTGTTCTCGTATTGGATATTTTTGTCCGTTGTTCTTGAGCTTTTGATGATGATTATTAGAGACAACGTTAACATACATTGATGATAACATTTGCTTGCGATTACCTTCAGCGTTTATTTCGTTACCGGAATAAACATTTCAGTAATCAAATTATTGAGCCATCTTCTTATTTGTTGCTTTCTTGAATTAAATTGCAGTGAGCTAATGAGGAAAAATGAATCAATTCCAATTTGCGATCACTGCGAATTAATAACAAATAATCTGCAATGCTCTCGGGTATCGATCAAAACTCTTTCCACAATTTAAATAAATATCCATTTCGTAAAACTATCTCAATTTTTGTTTGACGACACGATGAAAGCTAAAACATTTCTTGAAAATTCGAGTCTATTTTGGTGAATGTTTGAAGTTCTTCCATTTCTATTTTTGAACGACGTGAGTTGAGGCAGTTCGTCTGTAATGACATTTGTTTCGTGAAGGGTCCAATTGACCTCGCTTCATCCAACATTCGTTGCTTTGAACTCTGTGTGTGAGAAATTGCTCTAACGTAATTATAAAATGCGATTGAGAATGGTTATTTGCAATTCTAAACTGAAATCGATTATTCAGTCATCATTTTTCCACATCGAATTTGATAATTATCGATGTTGTGGTGAATATATTTCATGGATTACAAATGTACACAGACTCATATGAAAGTGTTAAAATGGAATTTTTACATTTTAACCGAATCATATTTATTGAATAATTTCACACGTAAAAATTGATCAGTAGGGAATTTTGGTACGTGAAATATTTATGTCATCGTATCTATCCCTCTCATGAAAATTGTATAGACAATTTATCCGTCCATTATCTGCGATATCAGACACATATTGAAGCACATCATCTAGCAGTATCACAGTGGTTGATATGAATAATAGAAAGAGCGATGCAAAGAGGTGAATCCATATTCACCTTTGGAAAATATTTATGTCAAATATTCACTGTTATTCCTCCCAGTTTTACACCCTTGTTTGTTCTCTCTCGAATACGTGATGTGTATTCCCTGCAGCCTCACATTGGAAATAAATCTTCTACCTGCCGTTGCGCCACAAGCGAAATTGAATCGCATTCACTCGATAAATAATTTCCGTTGTTATTTCTCAATATTTTTTCTCCATAATTAATCTGGGATGAGAAGATTCATCAGCTTACCAATTGTTTTTTTTTTCTTTCATTATTCCGATAAAGTTTTCCATTGCTCCGGGTCTTTTATGGTAAAACGATGATGGGTTTTATCTTTTTCAAATTTCAATTTAACTTTTCAGTTTTGCAACTGAATGCAATCACAGAATACTGAAGTTCATTAATTTATGGTGGAATTCATTCTCCAATGTATTTATCATATTTATTAATGCAAACTGAAATTGGGAAGCTGATTAAAAATGTTGATCTTCTCTACATTTTTTATGAGATACAAAATTTCATAATTTTCACACTCAACAGTTCATAAACAATATCGGGTAGTTAGCTTCCGACTATAATTCAAATTAAATTATTCAGTATTCAATTTTCACGCTTTCTTTCATCATTATTTCTCCAATAAATTGGAATTATTATTATAAAAGAGATTGCAATAATGTCCGATGTAGTTACCGTTAATTATTCATTATCAACAGAAAAATTGTCAGAGTTTGTTGCGCTGCAGTTGCGAAAAAAATGGGTATAATATTGAAATAAATCAATGAAAAAATTTTTCACGTATCAACAATATAAGATAATTAAAATTCGTCATTCTAAGAAAAATATCTGGGTTGAAATAAAATGTCGGTTCCCTCTCGGTTTTCTTTTTAATATCCCGACTTACCATTTCCGGTGCTTTCGTATTTGTACAGATTCAACGATGAAATAGAGTACATGAAAATATTGCATTGAACTCCAATATCAGGAGTGAAATTCCCAGTGCAGATACGACTTCTCATTCACATTACGCAATATGAAAATGAACACATGAGTTGATGCGAGTTGATATTTATTTTCATGAAAATATTCAATGTACTGGAATATTAACATAAAAATTCACTCACTACTACTTCTCATGAGCACACATTCGAGAATAAATAAACTTTTTCGTTTTCTATATCATCTCAGTACTACCCCTCAACTCCTCTCAACCATTCTATCGAATGGTTACGTAAATTCCATTGCAAAAATCCATCGAATTTCCATTGAAATCCAATCAATAAAGAAAGAACCAAATGAAGGAGTAACATAACGAGATTTTGATGAAAAAAATAATCCAGAAAACTGAATCGAAAATACTAAAAAACTGTCAACGATTTTATTCTAATCATCTCATCAAACAAAACATTTCTCAAACTGTTGACTCATCGCTTTCTTCTATCCATACATATCTCATTCACCCTGAATTTCATCTTCTCAATGGAAATCATTACGAAGGTCTATGCAAAAAATATATCGTTATCACCCTTGTCAAGTCGCATTATCCCCCTCCAAAAACATACAAGAAAAAATATACACTCAAGATAAAAATAGAAGACATGATTGTAACAAAAAATTGCGACAGAGTCAACGAGAATGGGAAAAAGAGAATGGAATATATATATGTATAATAGATGGTGAACAG
This sequence comes from Meteorus sp. PSUC_FEM 10030008, assembly GCA_018881525.1. Classification (NCBI taxonomy): domain Eukaryota; kingdom Metazoa; phylum Arthropoda; class Insecta; order Hymenoptera; family Braconidae; genus Meteorus; species Meteorus sp. PSUC_FEM 10030008. The sequence goes on along the minus strand of JABMBR010008761.1, from coordinate 9,780 downwards.
TATGCCAAGAATTGGAAAGGTGAGAATTCCCAAGAAGCCTCGTAGACGGATAACAAAGACTGTAATTTCAGTCGAGCAAAAAGTAGTACTCTCTCTCTGACACGTAATTATTCCAACGTCACTTCTTTATTCTCTCACACCCTGTAGTTGTTGTAGTTTATACCATTGTTATTACTTTCATCGTGCACAAGCTTTCACAGTATATATTTTCATTGTGTGTACTACATATTTTATTAAATCCATGGCAGACGTGCGAATACTCAAGTTTATTATCGACGAATGTACGCACATGATCACTCAATAATTTTCCCAATATTTACAGTTGATACTGATCATTCCAGTCAAGTAGTCGATTTTATCAATAAGTGAGACTAAAAACGATGAAATAAAATATTGATGGAGGCTGATTATCACTTGGTACAATGAGAGTGTTCATCGCTGCGTGTCTTCTTTCAACTCTTTAATTTCATCCAATTTCTCATTGTTGAAAGCTTTAAGATGCTGTGCACGCTCACTAATGTCCGTTTGTACATGTTCTTAACTTATCAGCAGTCATTACACTTCATTACTTATCCGCTTGGCCACTTTGTGAAGGAATTTACGAATCAATGCATTTGATAAGAAAGAAAAAAATTGGAAGTGAATTCTATTTGAAATGCTCCATCGACGTCTTTTGTTATTTCTCTTTTAATTGCTGGTGCTCAATTCTTCGTTCAATTTTGCTGTTGACTATCGATTTACAATTCGTGGAATCAAATTGAACTTGATTCGACAATTAGCATTTGACATCTCAATTAAATATCTTCATGAACGAAGTTAACTTCATTTCAATCTCATAACTCTGACATCTGTCAGATTAGTTGATTTTCAAGATAAAATTAACTGAGAGAATTGAAATGAATTCAATTCACTTTAGTGTCATTCAGCAAATCAAAATTGTGCAGTTTTACTCGCGAACCATCACATTCATCTAAGATAATTTTTATCTTCAGTCAATATTGATTTATTTCGCTATAAATATGAAATTTTATTTTTGTATCTCACATTCCTATGATTTGATTCATAAATAGAGAATGTTTCCGTTTTTAATGTATACATAAATATAGAATATAAATATAGAGATATGGATATTCTTGGCAACTTTCAAGTGTCACAATGCCGTGTACCATCGGATTGGCGAGAATCGAAGCGCAATATGAATATTCATGTCTGTATATAGACGAACACAACCAACAGAATAGCGTGATGGCTTATCAGTTGTAGCACGTGTTACGTATTCACGAATTTATAATCTCTCTCATTTCCCTGTGATCCTCTCACTCACTTTTCCATTGTCGATTTTCATTCTGCATTTATTATATCATGCATATATAATCATTGTTTGTTTATTCATTTCACTATATATTTACAAATTCGTATGGGCCAGTCAATTCTTTTTCAAGATTCAACAAACGTGAAGTATTTTATCAATTGAAAATAAACAACAACGAGAATGAATAGCATGGACAGGATCAATAATGATACATGAGACTTTTCGATTTATAGAGAAAAAAAATTGAATGAGAGAATCATAAAAACAATTTCCGCCTGGACCAGAATGAACATCATAGCAAATTGTACTATAGAATGCTCATTAAAATTTTATTGGCTGCACAATTTTTATGATGAACGAATTTTTTTATTTTTTGAAAAGAATAAAATTTTGTGATCTGAAAAATGAGTTTCCATCCCCCGTTTCATATATCCTGTATAACAATTTTCGCGGATATATTCACTTCAGAACATTTTCAATTGTTCATATTTAGTAATATTGATCACCTCTACAATTTTCATCCCTCAATGACAAAAATACAGATCGTAATAACGACATTTCAAATATATCATTGTCCTAAATGTTACAGTTGATCAAATTATAAACTTGAATTCCAACAAATAATTTTTTCAACCCTTATCAGAATCTGCTCTCAATGATTTCACATATTCAAACACAGTCTGGTGACGAATGCATCTATTTATACATAACAGTGTATATAGAAACGCGATGGTGGACGAAGCGGTGGATAGCAAATAGCTAAAATAGAATTGCATAGAGCGAGAGGATTCACTAGTGGTATTGCACCGCCAGGATGTTTAACCAGACAGGATGCGCTCAATGTCCCGAATGACCATCCGTCTCTATACCACCTACGCGATACACGGCTGTTTAGCCTCGACACATCGATGCACCTCCAGGGGGTCTCGAGTGTGAAGGGAAAGGTAGAGAGCGATGTGCATGAGAATATTCTCGTAACATTGATATGTGGTTGTCTATGTGTCCCTGTGTAATACCCATAGGTGTATCACCGGTTCACATGTAATATATCGTACGGTTGACAATATATCGAGGCTGAAGGTAAATTGGCAAAATGACATCGATGGGTATCAAATGGATATTTCTATTTTTTAACTATTGTAATTATTTATATCAATACTCGTCTTATATTTTCGTTTAATATTATAATTTATTTTTTTTCCTGTATTCAAATATAGAAAAAGCCAACCTCGAAGATGTTTTCGTTCGTATTGAAAAGGAAAAAATATCTATCAAGAATGCATCCTCAGAAAAATTGAGAAGAAAGTGAAGACTTGGAAAAACCGTCGGAGTGTTTGACGTTCAAAACCGATGGTTGTTTCCTACTGCAAATTCCGTTTTTTTGTCGAGCGTATTTTCTCGATGTATTTTTCTGTCTATTTTGAAATGAATATGAATCCATAGTTGGTTAAACGAATGCGGAGAAGAGTTCAATCAGAAAGAACAAGATCAGAAATAATCCAGCATCTGACTGAATTGAGAAAAATATCGATGTGATTTTGCTTACTTTTTATAATTCGTTTATGACTCATCGTGTTCTTTGCAGAAAGTTATTTCGGTTGTTATTATTGTCGTTCTCAGTGGTATCCAGGATTCGTCAATTCCAATGAATAATTATTGTCATGATGGAGATTGTAGGAAGCTGACAGTCATACTGATACCGTACAAAATATTTTCTGAATTGATGCAATTTTCCTATGCTCTAAGATTTTATACCTATTTATTCTACATTCTGGTTAATAATTTCACATTTCCTCTACATTGTGTGACAAAAGAATGAAAATTCCTATCTATTGCTGAGTATTTATTTCACTTTCCTTTCGATAATAGTGAGGACATAGATACAAAAGTGAAAGAGATATTGAATTTTATTATTCTCTATTTCAATAGGAATTTCATTCACTATCAAACCATTTTGTTGATTGAGAATGCAAATATCCGACTGGATGTGAATAGACTAGATTGGATGACATGAATTGGAGGTTGAGAGGGAATAGAAGTGGGTGATAGGTAAATCTATAAGCAGTCAGGCGGAGATACTGCTATGATTCTGGTCGATGCAGATACATGAATAAATTACGTGGTCCGTCCATGTATAGTGCATGTGGGATTATCCGCGTGGGAGCAAGGGAATCATTTTCACCAATGAGGTCGAATGGGTGCGGTAGTCACTGGTTAATTGTTTAATTATAGACTCACATTGTTGTTGCTGATTCAAAGTCAATCTCTGATGACCACCAATCGAAACAGTCGTGAATCACATTCAATCATTATTTTTTTTTTATTTTTTTTTCTTGCTATCAAATCGTTGAATAAATTCGATGAATATTCAATCAGTGCCCGCTCCTTCTGCATAGGAAATAATTACTCTCATGTAGTAAATGTTTGAATGAATTTATAACTTTTTCATGCAGATCCGTTGTCTTAATTTTATTGATGAGAGTTTTATCAATTTTAATGGGTGCAGAAACATAGAAACGGAAATCGCAATGCAGAATGAAGGAAATCTATTGATAGAAGACATTCTGAGGTGGGAATAACCATCGTTTGAATAGAGAATATAGTTCCATCACAAATGAAGAGAAAATTATTGATACATCAGCGAATGGCTGCAAAATAAAGTCTCGTGAAACTCGTCTGACTGTTGGTGAATGAGTTGAACACGTAACGTGGTTGAGCATCAGGGTATAGTGGTTTATCAAAGAAATCGATAGCGCACGGTAGAAACTGAATCGTCGTTGAAATAGAATGACGTTAACGGAAACTTCGTTATCCAAGTCCCGTCGACGAAATAACGATTACATTTTTCGTTTCATTGTTGGATTTATATACATGTTGGTTTCATATATTCACTTCTATAGTCTCAATTTGTTTCTTCGTCTTCAATTCTATTTTTCCACATGAAAATTCAATTCTTCAACTGAATTGCACGAACAAAACAGAAAAAAAAGTCTGTTGATATGTTTAGATATTTCTATCTCAATAATCAATAAAATGATTAGATGATTTGAACTGTGATACGAATGAATATTCTCATAAATTCGACTTCTAAAACTGATATGACTGATAATTGTCCACATAAATCCTGAATTATATTATGACGTGATTAAAATTGAAAACAGAATAATTTTGACATCTATTTGATATCTTTTATGTAACACCATAAAAGAATTAGCAAAATTACCGTTCAACTTTTTTCCAAGTTTTTCATTGCAACACATTTCATTTGTTCCGCTTTTTTCGGAAAAAATAATTACCGCAATGTAGATATTGAAGAATAACACGACGAAAATCCTTTGCGTTGGTATATTCGAGGCGTACTCACGTTTGTTGCGTACGTTAATTGTGCTAAAATCGTTACTCTACATTCACTGACATTCAAAGAGGCTGTTCATCATTATAGTACACGAATTAATGATTCTAAAAAAACTCAGTGACTTTGCATACAATTTATTGACCGAACATCCCCGAGATTAGTTAGACAAACCACCAAATTATTTATTTAATTTCAATGTATGCCGTTGGTATGTTATTCTCACGAATATCACCATAACCAAATTGATATCTCCATTATTTGTTCGCATAGTTAAATCTTCCAAGAGAAATTAAAGTCAATAAATAGTTTGATATGAATTTTTGATTAATTTATTTGGCGTGTACGATCACATTTACCGTAAATTTGTGATCAATTCAGCGAATTACAAACAACTTTGTCCATTTCCCGAAAATTCAAGAGAATTTTAGTCAATGCGTTTTAGATAAAAATCTTCTGCGACTCGAAAGACAAGACGAATAACTTTTTTATTTTATTTTTATTTTGTCCATATACAAAAAATTACAACAATTTCAAATTCACAAATATTGATCGGCACGTATTTCATGAAGTGAATTTTTAACTTTTTTAAAAAAACATAAACTCTTGATTCGAAAATCCTTTTTTTCCACCCTGCTGTATATTCAAAGAACGATAAATTGAAGATTGTTATGCGATCCACGATGATACAAGCAGCCTATATTGAACATGGGGATGATCAGGAGTGTGATCTTATCTACGTAATGTAGTACCCAACTGGCAATGTTGGTTCGGGTACTCGCGTTACCTCGTATAAAATACAGCGCATAAATTTGCAACGGCATTGGATTTGCGTACGTGTGACTATACCTGTGTATACATTCATGTGAACAGTATTAGTGAAATATATCCAACAAAATTTTGTGTATACACAAGCAAAATCACAATGATTCGATGAGTGTGAATACGTAAATGGGAAAGCAGAAGGAAATTACACCGCGTGCAGTGGCACTCGGCTTGAAAGTCGACATACACCTCTGTATTTCCGTGACTGTACTATTAGTTCACGTGATGCTATTGCGTGGTTACTATACCTGCGTCATGACATACATGTTATGTCTATAGAATATACGATCATGAATGTATACGAGAAGCTATTGTGGTTTGGCTGCCATAAATCATAGATTTAACGAGGAATCAATGTGATTTAGGACGAAGATCCGTTGCAGATATAGACGTACATATAGATAAATAGATCTTTATTTATGTCATGATTGTATTTTGCATTGTTCTGTGACATAAGGACGTCAGTATTTGAAAAGTGGGACAGATAAAGATTAATATTATGCATTTGAACTTTGTTTCATGAAAAATATCACACAAATCATCTTGAATGGATATTTACGAGTAATTTCAGGTTTCACGAAAAAAAAAAGGAAAAAAAAGTGAAATTGAACTAATTTCGACAATGAGTTTCGTACGATGATCAATTCTCGACATAGGATGATGAGTGAGAGTTATTGGAGGAAAATATTTGTGTTGTGAAGTGTACAATGAGCGTTAAAATTATCCGGTTACCAAATGACAGGAAATGATTTGAATAGAATTGGGGGTGTTGTAAAGTTTAGTCTTCAATGACGGACTTGGAAATTATAACAAAAATTATTGTAGTACTGTAAATAATGGAGTGATGACGGGAAATGTGTGAGGTGTCATACTTTCTAACTAATTTTATGACGGAATTTTTCATCATTACCATGCAAATGGTAATTTTCATTGTACTCATTTTAATTTTGTATCTCCTAAAAGAATTAAGTATTCATTCGTGCAAGGGCAAACTTTTTATACGGTACTCATTTTCATGGATATTTATTTTCATCTCGAAACCATTTTCCCTCATAATGTCGATTGTTCTCCCGTATTTTCTACATTTCTGAGGAATAATTGTCAGAAGTCAATGTCAACATTTCATTTTGCTTTATATAAAAGTGGTCTGTTGTGAGTTTTTCATTTTGAAATATTCTCCAATTATAAATCTCGCAGTAGTTTCTGTTTTTTATCTTCTTTAGATGTATTCGAAGTATACAGTCATTATGAAATTCATAAGTTAGTTTGAAGTGGATTTGACATTGGCCATTAAGACGTATTATGAACGCTTCGTTACTTGACTGCGATGATAATTTATGGTCTGTTGGGTCTATCCAATTTTCAAGCATTAATCTGTGTGTTTTAATTGGAAGCATCTGTGAAGAGTTACGCGCTCCTTTCATCTCACTTGACAAGGGATGTTGATACTCTGTTGAGTATTCGCGAATGTCCTTCTATTCGTGAGTATTCAGCTCTTCGAACGTTTCTGACACAATTTCTTATACGATTTGCAGTTCGCGAATTTTAATCAACTTTTATTATTCACTGTCATAAACTCGAAGTACCTGCAATTGCCAATTAAATTCGAGAATAGCAAAGACACACAAATCAACAGATGATAAAAAGCAATTGCAACTTCAAACTACAATTTTCATAGTAACTTTGCTATCATATTATATCTGTCTCCATTCGTGCTTAATTTCAGTACAAAACTTGTAACAGCGGAAATGAAAAGCTGGTTCGCTGTTATATTTTTGAAAAAGTATTCGTAGAAAGATATTGATCTGGAATATTACAAAAGAATCCAAACGACTTCATTCGTTCATTCGTCAAATTTTGGTTCAGATTGGAATTCTGACTTGTTCGAATAGCGCAAGATTTTGGAAAATTTATTATTTTTTCAAATTTTATGTTCCAGGATTATTTCGTTGATTCCAAAAGCTGGGAAGATTGTTCAACCACCGTTCTTTATATCAAATGATCAATACTTCGCAATTTCCATAGTTCCAAATTTTCCTTTAATCGAAAATTGAAACGTTCCATATATGTTCGGCTTAAAATCGCCATACATTATCAAATCATTATTCTAAAAAGGAATTGAATTCCATTGGAAAAATGCGAATCTTCATCAGACCGTTAATTGATTTCATTATCGAAGTGGCATTATCTCCATTGTTCAATTTAACATGCATCACTTGTTTCTGTTGTTTTACATTCGCGAAAGTTGTAACTGGTTCCGAAAGCGGTGATTCGAATTGTGTTGTAGGTAACTTTCATCATGAAACTTGTGCTCCCGTCTTCTGGGTGGCAGACAGAAAGGAGTTACTATCAGAATAGCCACGAGAGCTTTTGTCACTTTGTACTGTAGTGTATAACAGGCCCACACCGTAGGAGTTGTTGACGATTTACAACAGACATCAGGACCGTCGAATATATTACAGTACACCATTGTGAATAGTTTTCAACGCGAAAGGATTGCGCAGGTGTAGTTTTATATGAAGCGGAAAATAAAACAATCAAACACATAAATTCCAACGAAGTTTTAATGTAATTAATTTTCATACTGTACGTTTCGTAACTGTTTTTTTTTTTCGGTCCAGTGGAATTTATTATTACGAGAGCGAATATTTGGGATGATGAAGAAATTGCAGTGACACGATGATATTTCATGCAACTATAATAAAATGTCCGAACGTATTCCACGAAAAATAATCACTGTCGATCAAAACTAATGCAATTATATAATGTAATAAAGTACACATTAATTAATCGATGAAACAGTTTCAACAGCATTTTGACTGATCACTATGATTTATGTTGGTGGATAGCAAAATGAAAATATTAATTTTCTTTTAACCTTTTATTTGAAGACTAAAAATAAAGAATCAATTGTTTGTCTCATTCGTGATTCATTCTCGATTGTCAATTACATCCAATTATGTCTCCTACAGAATTTTTAATCGCAATAATACTTCCCGCTGCTTTTTTTCATATTGGAAAAATGCTGAAATACTAAACATTCTCGTAGTACTTTAGTAATTAATATGCTGAGGTTGCTTCGGGTACAGCGGCGAGTTCTTTTCAATATCTGCTTATGCGGAATTTTCAATATACAAAGTTATTGTGAAGTGGAAGCGGTTTGTGTTTAAGACTCAGTTTGTGTTGCAATCCAATATCGTGATATACCATTTGTTACCCCTTAATAATTTTTTCAAATAGCAGATGTAACTGTTAAATCATATGGGGAGATTATGACAACATCTCGTTCGATATTGGAATAAAAAAGTCATTTCATTGGTATACAAAATTCCCATCACGATTTCATATTCATCACTATCAATTGAACTCCCACAGAGACATTTGTCAATTTTTATCAATTTTCTATTTGTTTCCTCATATTTATTTGCAGCACCAGTGCGCAGTGGAAAATATCACTTTTCGTATCATCATAAACTTTTCATATTTTTCATATATAATTTCAGTCACTTCAAATAAAATAACTACACCGTGCAAAACATTCAATCGATTACATGAATAAAATGATGGCCCTATTGACACATCATGACAAATCGATTTTCATATTCACGACCAAACATATTTTCATATAAAATCATTTTACATGCAACCGTTTCCGTTTTATTATTTCAAATTATGTATCTGTCAATAATTCATTCAACCAATGGATATCAAAATAAATTCCTGTGAGATTTTATAAATTGCCTTTGTATTCTGATCGACACAATGACATTATCAAAATACAAAACATTTTCCTGTCACTGTCATATTCATCCCAATGTTTTTGTTCATAAATTCCACTCCCATGCAGCAACTAACATAAAAGCGTTGAACCAACATTGCACTCGACGTGTAAAATCCCGAATGAATTCAATAGGCATTCATACTCATATATTAACGCACATTCATAAATACCTGTACATTGATTTCTATATACCCAATATATCTACACACGATCTCGCACATCTTTTCACATTGTGCTATCGAATCCTTTCGCCCTCAATGTTATATTCACATACGATATATACCGCTGCGGTGGCATATTATCGGCACCTCTATTCTGTTTCCCGTTGGAAAATCAATATCGGAGGTCGCAGTAGCGCCTCTAGAGCGCCGCAAACTCCAGACGAATCTCAGTTGCTACGAAAATCCGCGACGCGCCAACTACCTACGTTACAGTGAAACGAGTAGAGGGGCCACAATCATAATATTGAAACGACAAAACATCCGAACGAGAAGAAAAATAGAAAAAAAA